>JAQIXA010001747.1:0-22256 GCA_034699045.1 Nanhermannia cf. coronata Gr-Ori-00579
ATAATGAGGGGAGGGTACCATAAAAATTTCGGAATTGTGCGCCATCTGTGGACGAAAATATGATTTTTTGAATAAACAGTCAATATTTTACCAAAAAGTGTATAGTGGCGCCCCCTTTGAGAAAAGTGGGGAGGCTCGGGACGGACAACCTTTGGGGGGTGGGGGCTACCATCCCCACCCCTTATCTCATTGGGGGGCTGGGAGGCTAACTTTTGCTTGACATTTTTGATTTGGATTTGACTAGGTAATTTAAAAAATAATCTAATATTAAAGATATTAAACTTATTATAAATTCTTTTAATTCGAAATTATAATTTTAATTAGGAAACCGATTTATTGCTAAAATTAAAGGCTGTAGTTATCAAAGATTATGATAAGTAATCAATAAGTTTTCAAAAATTACTAATTTTAGGTACTTTTGTCCTTTTATACTTGTACTATTCTAATACAAAAAGGACTGAAAAATGTATATCTTTAAAGTAAAATAAATGGAGGTCTAGGTATTGTATTAAGACATTTTCAGCTTGTTTTAAGCCTCAAACAAACCACTGAATTTAATAGTCTGGTAATTTGAAATCATAAAATGAAGAAGTTAAGTACGTAGGTAAGTATTATTAGTTTAAGTTTTTTCCTTTCTTTCAAAGGTTTAGTAAATGGGCTTGAGTTTTTTCAGGGCAGGTTGTCAATTGGTGAGTGCACATATAGTTATTAAATTAAAGGCCTGTTTGTTTGCTACTAAATTAGAGGTATTTGAATTCTAGGATTGATATGATGATACCTTTCCAGCCATGTAAATATCTAATACTACTTACATGGTATAATTTGAGATAAGGATTTATAGATACTACCAAGTAAGTACTTGAGAATTGAGTATACTTACATAATATGTATGTATATGTACGAGTTATTTCGTTCAAATTGAGTAGTTTATTTATTATGCTTATTACATTATACAAAGTATCTAGTAGGATTTTTGTACAAAGTAATAGTAAAATAGTCCTAGTATTGTATAATGAATAGATTTTGTATTTATTTCGGGCTGTTCGATGCTCTGTCTGATAGGGCCAGGTGAGCTGATTGGACGAATAGTAGGCGAATCAACCCTTTTTCTCCTTCAAACTTCAAATTATTTAATGGATAATGATGATTATATACTGATATAGTAATCCTCAAACAACCCAGAAAGACTTCAATCCCAAAATCAAATGACATGTATTAATGGGAGCTTCATTTGCCCAGCAATGTGTAATTTTTTACCCACCATATCACGAGTCCAAATCTAAATTTCTCAATCAAACTCGAAATCCTTATCCTCCAAACTACTACTGCTCGTATCCTCATAATCCTACAAGATCAAGTCATCAACAAATCAAAGGCCTTTTCTCCCTCGTACAAAGCCACTCCGACCAAGTATCAGTAATCTGTATACATACAAGTCTCATGTAAAGTAAATGAAAGTCAAACTTTTTTTTAAATTTTAGTGGCGGCATCCAATTTAAAACTTAGAATCAGCCCCACAATAAGCAAAGATATTTGAAATTATTCGAGAGACTTTTATTTTATCTCCAAAGTCATGTACTACATGCACATTGAGATTGAGATACTCATATTATTATAACAAGATAGCTAGGACTAGGAAGATATCATTCGAGTCCAAAAGTAATGTAATTTATCACTCGGATCATCCCCATAAATATATCCCGAGTTCATTCGAGTCGAATTGTTACAAGAGAACATATGTTGACTAGTTAGTTATTTTTATTTTTACTACTTCTAGATACTACTATTATCAGTACTAGATACTAATATTACATAAATATGTAAGTACATAACTAGTATTATGTACTTGTACTACTTAAATATGTAGATAGATAGATCAGCCTACTTTTATTTCCCCCAAAAATAGACCATAAGGATATATTATGTAAGATCTAAATTCTAAAATTTGTATTAGATTTACCTATGCTAAATAAAGGAGCTTCAATACTTATCATACCTAATCTATATCAGTAATTTCTGAAAAAAGTAACAGTTCAAATTTCACCATAAAAATACAAACTACTTCATGCATATTTTTCAAGAAAATTTAGGTTAGAAAACAGAGTACCCTACGAAATCTTTTAAAATTATTCTAAAGATTTCTAAAACTTTTTTTAAAACTTATTATTATTATAGATACCTGATTTTAAAACTTATACCTGATAGAGTAAAAATTTGAAAGAAATAATCGAATTTACTTATCTCAAGCTAAAAATTTAGTTTTATTTTGCTGATACATAGGTACATAATTAGCATTCTGTATAGAAATATGATTCTATTTCTATAAATAGCAACATAAAATTCAAAAATTTTGTACTTTTTTGAGGGGTTTCTTGTCAAAGCAGAGACTTGAAAGTCTCTGTTAATTGGCTCATATGTCAGGGGTAGACAAAAGATGTTCTCTATCAAGTAAACAACCAGAGAAACATGCAATAAATGAAATGACACTACTACAGATATATTCTACTGCTAACTAGCAGCCTACTAGTACAATAAAGTAAAAGATAAGATAAGAAAAATACATTATATCTTACCCCTATCTGTAGGTACTATCTGAAGCAGTATATAATTTCAAAATAAAAAATTTTCGTCTCATCTTATATTTCTTCCAATTTCGAGCCCACTTTTAATAATAATAATGATCCAACTACCTGCCTTACTTTCTGGCTCTGACCTGGCTACTACATTTACAATTTCACAAATTTATAAGCTACCATTCTACCTTATCTAGATTGTAACTTCGTACATATACTAGGCTCTACTATATATTTTATAAGATGAATTTTTTTGATATAAATTTCTAAACCAGGGTAATCTTTGTAGAAAATCGCTTATATTTGTCAAATAAATTGCTCGCACAATGAATAATTCTCTGCCTGAATTATAAACATCATTAGTTTCTCACGAACGAAAGACTACCCAGTTTATATTTAGCCTAAACAACATTGATGAGAATACCTACTAATATTACTACCTACCTACTACTCCTCGTACATGGTCATAATTAAGTAAGTGTATTAAATATATTATAAGAAAAATGGGAGCGGCCCTCATTGTATTGTAGATATGTTTGTACTTATTACTTATACATATATGCTTATTTTTATTGGTAGTCATGCATTTGCTTAGTAGTACAGTAGTCAAAATAAAAAATAAAAAAAAACGAGGAATAGTAACAGAAGCTCTATAATTGAATTGTAAGTACTAGTTGTACCTATCTGTTTAATAAGTATCAGTAGCTGTACTGATGCTGATAAGAACAAATGTTGACATATAAATTATCTTGAAAACCGATAGACAGTGGACAATTGTTAAATAATTACCTATTTTATACCATAGTTGGTATAATTATTGTTAGTACAAGTAATACTGGCAGTATGTAGTATAGGTATAATATAATACCTGATCGAATTGATCACTGTCATTTTTCAAAATTAAAGAATTCCGAAATACTAAATAAAAAATCGATTAAAAAAGACCATAAAAATAATACTCTGTATAACCATATTTATGTAATCTATCTGGGTAGTATATATTATGATTTATTTTTCTTATCCAGTTCTGTTTAATTTTTTGTACCTTTTAAAGTATGTATGCACTACATTGCTTTGAATTACTCTACCATATTAATTGTATAATATAGGTATCCGACTTAATGTGCATTAAATGCAGTTTTAAATTTTTTTCTTTTTTTCAAACTTTTAAATATGGTTTATCGAGTTTAAATCGAGTTTGATGCATGTTTTTATAAAAAAATAACGATTTTTTAAGTAAATTTTGAATTTTGTTTAGGCTAAAATTATATATAGAAAATTATGTACGAGTAGATTCGATGCTTTTCATGAATTTATATGTAGGGTACATACAGTATTTATGAGAAATGTAAATAGAAGTACTTTGTAATTTTAATCAATTGTAATTGATAAATGATGATTTTCGATTATCCTACTTTATGACTGCTGCGAACGAGTTCCAATATATTGCATACTATAGTATCTATTTATTTCGGAGATTTCGCAATTCCCAAAGAGAAATGATTGGAAATTGTGGGTGGATTGAGTTAATGGGAAAACTTCAGTACTCTTTACCTGGACTTTGAGATTAAATTAAATTGATTCATGTAAGCAATGCAATTATTGTGTTGATGTCATATGATCATTTATTGATCGTTTCTGAGTGACTATGGATAAAAAACTAGCTATAATAGTAAAAGTATATTATATTTTGATACTCTTTATCATATCAAAGGTATGTTTTCCATAGGAGAAATTAAACACGAAAAATATTGGCTGGTCATCGTCGTGGGAAGTTGATTGGATTGTCACAGATTGATTTGACATGAATTTTGTTTTTTAGTTATTATAATAAATATTATATAACATATATTGAGGTTTGAAGGCTCAATCGAAGAAATGATATTCGTTCATGATATCCATTAGAGATAATGGAAAAGAATAAAATATAATTTTGATTTTTTTTACTTACAAAAAGTTGTGTACCTAGCTTATCCTTATTATAAATTATTGTGACGAGCGAAGCGGGCCCTTACTAATTTTAAAAGTCTGTTAAAAAGATATTCAAAATTAATCCTTTGAAAGTTTTTCCTAAATTAATTGACCGATTTGACTAAAGTAGGTTCAATTGTGCCAATTTGGTTTTTGATAGAATTTTCAGTGTTCTCCTATGAACTCATCTAGAGGTCAACTAAGGTCAAAATTTTGTATGCCAGACTCTATACTAATATATGTATATTTAGGCATATGTTAGAATTCTAAAGATTATATGATTTTAAAATGCAAATTTTGTCACTGAAGGCTAATAAAGATCAGAAATTTTGGACTGAGCCCTTTAAGTAATTATTTTCAATAACCCAATTTACAATGAACCGCACAAGTCAGTTTATTACAACCTAGTTATAAAGTCTTTCACTATAAGATATAATATACCAATAATACCTACTTACTAGTTAAAACTGGCTTTGAAGTAGTAGGTAGGGGTACTGTAGAAAAGACTGGGCATTGACAGGGTGCTCACGAATTGAATTATTAACATAAATACAATATGTATTATAAATAAAGGGGTTAAAAATAATTTACAAATGTCTATCGAGTGATTGGTGGCCCCTGACTTCTGTTTTCAATTACAAATATTAAAAAATATACTTATTTAATGGGCAGATGCTCCAGCCAACCGACCTTTTCCTTTAAATATAACTCTTATACAGGTTAAAAAATAAATAATAAATTTATAAAAGTCAATAAATGAATTTGATGAGATTCAAGAGGTCAGATCATCATCATCCAGCCTGTACTCTTAATAATCTTTTATATAATCATCATAACCATCTACTCAGTAACTCAACTCTATTTCTTTACAAGAAAAAGTTCACAAAAAAACAAAAAAAAATCAGATCAATGTTTTACAGATATAATGTATACCTAGATATTATTTAACCAAAATACAAATAGGACTTTTAGTAATCGTAAGAGCTGACAACTAAACCTATAAGTGTAAGCAATCATCAAAATAAATTGAAATTGTATACTGTGTATGTGAAATGTTTCTTGTTTTGATTTCACTCGAGAGTCTTCGGGTCTTAGGATTAGCAGACTCAAATGTGAAGTTTTTTCGATGGAGAAAATGAAGTTTATAAGTCATGAGTTCCAATTAATCAGAGACTCCCAAACCCAAACGTGTTCTCCTCGGAGGCAACATGCTACGGATATTCTTACTTATTAGAGAAATAAATTCTTTTGCTCTCCAAGTGTACCCCACTAATACTAACTGATATTATTATTATTTTTCAGAGATTGTAGACTAGTATATGTGTACTTATGCTTGTACATACAAAATATGAAGTACTTGGTTCTGTATAAAAGAAGATTATGCATGATTATGCCCATGGGTGGAGGAGTTTCAGAGCCAGAAACAAACAACACATTTGGTGGTCTCTGTAATTGCTCTGGATTTCTCCAACTTAACTTGCTTAGAAAAATCTAGCCTGCATTAGACTTACTAGAGATATCCTTATCATATCCTTTAAATCTTGAGCAAATAACTTATTAGTCTAGGTATTACTTATATCCATATCATAATCATACTTATACTTTGAGTCTAGTAAATATACTAACTCTAACGATAGGATATGTAAAGAATAGAGCTAGCTTTAGCTGTACTACTATTAGTACGTGTATTAGGGCAAGAGCCTCATGGATTTACTAATAGTGTGTAATAATAATAATGATCATAATAATATATACTACTATCAAGTAATGTAATACAGATATAAGGCCTACCTGGACACAAGCAACCCAATAGGTTTTTAAATCTTTAATAATAAGTCTTAAATTAGCTTTTTGTCAGAGTTTAAATCAAATTTTTGATTTTCATTCTAATTTTTTACCTTAATAGCAAGAAAATAAATTAATATTAGATTAAAACAAAAATTTTACTGATTGATACTGATGAGGAATATCAATTTTTTTGTCAACATCGATATTTATAAGTTTTATCGAAAATTTCATAGAGGTAACTTGACTTTTCGAAAATTTAAATTTTCAATCACATTTTTTTTTTGAAATTGAGAATTCTTTAAGCCTGGATAAGGAGCAGAATAAGGTGAAATAATTCTGGAGTAGAGTGAGAGTTTTCTTGTGAGTCTATCGAGTTTTGGAAATTTGGAGCTCTGTAGGCAATAGGCGCAGTTCAGCACTCCCACCTCCGAACTCTTGACAGCTATATTACCTGGCCACCTTTTATTCTCATTACCTCAGCTGTCTAACATATCCCTATATTTTAGAAATTATTTAGTTATTTAGTCTTTCCTCTGACTAAATGCTAAGTCCAATGCTAACTAATACTAAGTTTTTCCTCTGCTGAAGCTCTATGAAAAAAAACTCGGGAAATTGTTAGAAGTTAGATTAGACTTTAGACCAACCAGCCAAGTCGATTTTATGTACTCCAAGTGGTGCTGACTGTGGTTGTGGTGCTAGAAGAGATTTTTCAGAAGGTTTGGGTGGTCCTTAAAATGAGCAACTTACATGCAAAAGACGTCTCTTACTAAATGAATAATAGCAATATTGTGGATAAAATATAGAGAGCTGACTATTAGTATGAGTGATGTATTTTCCTTAGAACTTGTGAACCCTTTTAACAATATTATTTGACTCACATTCTAGGTCCTATACTAATACATTTGACCAGCAAAGTCATGAATTTATTAAATATTTAAGAAATTTATGCAAAGGATTTCAAGATTTTGTCTTTTCCCATAAAGTTAATTTGACTAGTCTTTGTAGTAGTAATATCAGTAGGTGTAATAAGTAAAAGAAATTTTACCCGGAACTTTTCCAGATATGAAATACTCGTTCATAAGTAGGTACAAGTAATATATAGTAGTGACTATTAATGCCTGTTAGTTGACACAGGTTCTATTAATCTCGTTTTTTTAGAACCATACACTACTTATACGCAAAATAAAAGTAGCCAAAAGACGAAAATTAAACAATGGATATAGAAAATCGGGGACCAAAGAGTAAAATGATCTAGTCATCGAGCTCTTCAACATATCATACAAAAACTAGGCAATTCTGTCAATAGGGATTTTTGCGTTAGAAGCCCCCAGCTCCTTTATAAAAGTTTTATTAGACGGGGTGTATTTTTAATTTAAAATATAGGTAGTACATAGTATTACACTACTATAGAAGTTTAGATAGGATCTTTAGTAGTACCTATTAGAACAATAATGATACTGTTCTAATTACAAGAAGAAAGGGTAGGTAGTTGATACTCGTATACTTTTTTTAACTTTGCTTGACTTTTGATTATAAATTTATGGACCAGAACGAGTCATGTTTGTATAAACGAGAGTTCGTCAAAGTCAAGTCAAGGAATAATAATTAGATATAAATGGATAGGTAGAGTAGGCACGAGGTGGACACAATTACTTATTATTAGGCTTAGACTTGGGCAATATCAGTAAGTACCTACCTAGCTATGTAGGTACTATAAGAAAAGGACATTAAAAATAAATGTAATGTATGATTGGATTGCATGAAATGAAGTAGGTAGTCGATATATCAGTGTATTTGAGGAAATTACAATTCACCTTATCGGTCAGGATTCGGGTTCATTTTCTCTGAAATTCTGTGAATATTATACCAAGATAAGAAATATTAAGAGAAGGAAGGATAGAACACCAGCAAAAACAGTAGAGTACTTATCTAGGTATACTTAGGTATAATACTCAACCGAACCGATGTTTCGAACTTTAGGATTTTTCAAATAATTTTGATTGCATGCTCGGGTAACACGCGAGCTGCTGGCCCTTTTAGCCTCTTGCTTAATTTAATGAAATCAACTTTATTTACTTTTGCCCGTATATATGTAGGTAATACTTGTACCATAGTAGTACCCTACCTTATACTTGTAACTATTATGTACATAGTATTATAATAATGTGTGTTCACTGAGCCTGTAGAACCTCCCTCGTTGTCCACATCATCGTAGAAAAAGAGTATTATGGCCTTTTCTCATGTCAGCAATAGTACCTCGAGCTGGAATTTTAGTCCAAAAATTTCTTGAAATTGCCAGAAAACATACATACTTGTACTCGTACTTGTACAAGTATTAGATAGAAATAAGTTTATGTACATAGACTACATAGTCCTTTTCTCATTTCGAAATGATTATCGACTCGAAATTCACTACCAAACCAAATGTAATCAAATAATAACTAAATATATTATGTATGAAATTATATTCTCACAATAGTAGTACGTACTACGAGTAGGCACTAGGAAATTTTACCCAAGTTCAAATTCAATATCCTACCATTGCATTTGTTCAAATGATAAAATATCCAATGAATTTACAAAACCAATAAAAGATGCTTAAAAGAACAGTCTAATGTCAAGTAAGAAATTAGAAATTTTTATCTGAAAAATCACACTTTTTAACTTTTTAGTTGACATTAATATCAAAATGCAATCAGTATACTGTAGGTACATAGTATAAAATGCAGAAATGAGATACTTTGTACCTAGGCATAAAGTATCCTTAAACACGTTATAAATTAAAGTAAGATAGAATCATGAAATATTCACATTTTAATTTATTCAAAACTCGAAACTTTGAAATCTAATTAAGGTGCGAATTTTCATTCTCATTTTCGACTACCGGATGACTAGCACCATTCTCTACGGCTAGACCCTCGGATCCACCTATTTTTCAACAAAAAATAATAACACAGCAATTTGTTTAATAAAAATCATCATCTAGTATTAAATTCCAAGTCTTTACTGACAATACCTTCATACATACATAGGTACATACTTAACTATCTGTACTCTTTGGTATAGTGTAGTATAGAAATGAAAGGAAATAGGAGTTTCTCAAATTCCTCATTTTGAAAACTAAAAACGAGTTGTTGAATGTTGAGCAGAACTGCCAAGCATAATCATCATAATTTCCAGACCCATTCTCTTCTCACATAAAAAAATAAATGTTAATTTTTTGAACATTTTTTACACGCCTTATTTGCCTACAATCCTCATTTAATACCTACCCAAGAAACAGCAAAATAATACAAGTATGTAATACCTACTACATACTACTAGATAAACTTTATTGCAAAGCTTGAGTATCTACATTTCCCATATATTTGTACAATTAGAGCATAGGTAGAATTTAAAAACTTATAGTTTCAAATATTTTTTTAAAGATCCAACTTCAAATACTGTACTACATGTTGTATGAAATATAATCAATTGTAATTAGCTTTATATGTAATTACTTTTCATATAAAATAATTGACCGGGAGTGAGGAATAAATGAGTTTTTTTAATCAAAAATAATAATAATTCTCAAAGGATTTGAATTTGAGGCTAAGGTATCTACCAATTTGATATTAACTTTTACAATGCGCAATTAGTTAATTTTATTTTTCAAAATTGTTTAGAATTTTCATGCAAATTGGCAATTTACCTATGAAATAGCTAATACGAGTACCTACTATAAAAGTTTGAGGTGAGTCGGGAATTTTTTCATCACATCTGCTATGCGATCTTTTTTTTTCTTTTTTTCTGGTGCGTGAGATCAAACAACAAAAACAAGGAGATAAATTTCGACTTTTATTCTATCAAGTCCATTTATTTAGTTAATTGTATAAGCTTTTGAGAGAGATAAAAGGGCTGATAGAAATAAAGGTGGTCAAGTACATTGAGAGAGAAAAAAAAGAGAATAGTTAATTTAAAGTAATTCGCATTTCAATCATCATGATCATCCATCAAGCCAGCTGAACTTTGCTAAAGGGTTGAAAAACCAGATAATTTGGTAAATCGGCGAAAAAGATATTATACTTATAGGATATCTTGAAGAATATCTTGCACTAGTACCTACTTGTAGAGGTTATAGCCCTACACTATCAGTTATCAGTAGGTACTACTAGTATTATGTTTGTACTATAAGTATGTAATATTTAGATACATAATATTATTAGTGTAATCTTCTAGTGCTAGCTATCACACAGCCTGGGTTAATATAATTCATTAGTGTTAGATTAGAAAAAAGAGCTGTACAAATGGTAAGTAAATGCTGGGAAGCTTGGCAAATTATGTTTTACAGTGAGATTTTTACTAGTTGAGATAAAAAACTTTTATCATAAAACTTGCAAGAGATAGTCAGGCTTGAAAGAAACTTGAATTGATCTTCAAATCGAAATTAAATCTCGTCTCACAGGCTAACTTGACCAACAAACAGTAGGTTCACTGACTAAATCACGAAACGTAAAGTATCTTCTTTAAACTTTAGAATGTAAATATGTACTACAGTAATTGCAGCACAAACAGGAATTTGAAACGATATCTACCAAAATAGTTTTAAAGTACAAGTTTTTAAACTTGTACCCTACCTAGAAAACTACTATAAAATAAAATAACCTATCCCAACTATTTTCGATGAAGTTTTGAAAAAAAATTTTTTTTTACTAGTGATAACTTATGAAAAATAGCCTTAAAATGATCAAGATTTTTTGTTTTTTTGTTAATTGGTAACTTTTATTTACCTAACCATTAGATTAGTAGTATATATTAGTATTAGTAAGAAGGTACTATCAGTATTACTTATATGAGTGCTTATAATGCTTTATAATCATTTTGTGCTTATGATTAATTAGGCAAGTTAATTTAGATACATTTTATATGTTTTTAAAAAAGCATAAATGGACATAATGAATGTAGATATTGTTTAAGAAAACAATTAAAAAAGTAGTTGGTCAAGTGAGATTTGAAAGATTTTTTTTTCATGGATTTTTTTGAGATCCTAGAGGCGATGAAGAAGGAGCAAAATACAGATAAAGGAGTTAGACAAATAATTTTTCTTTGTCATTCTCATTGCCATTTATGTACTGGCGAATATCGTATGCTGATGATGGCCTTCCTTGTCTTGTCTTATACAATAATGTATGCAATAATCTCTCCTCAGTACAGATCAAAGTACATAATCCCATAGGAATTACACTATTTGGGAAGTGAACCACAAAAGTTTGGCATTTTGGGAGGCCCGAACTCGAGCGGCTTCGTTTGTCTCGAAGCCCGACAATAAATTAGCCAAGTCATGTCTTCCCAGCTTTGACTACATTTCAATCACTCCACAATACTTGTAGACTTATCCTACCTACTAGTGCATATTACATAGTAACTATTACATAGTATAGTAGTATGCAGGCAGCTTTTTTACTAACCAGATTTTGGAAATTTCTAAAAAGGTTTCTATCCACAGTCACCAATCATTTGGTCATTTAGTCAAAGAAAAGTTCATCAAATTACTAAATACTTAAAAATATATACCTAGCTAATTTTGGATAAAATAAACATACTTATCGTTAGAACAGGTATACTCGTACGTAGGTACCAAAATACGAGAGTTAATGCATTTGGCATTAAGTAAGGATTTGGGATATTGGAGAAGAATAGTTTCTCAGATCCGATCCGCCTTATGTATCTATTATCTAGTATATTTTGATTTTCTGATCTTTTTTCAAGGTTGTTAAATATTCTACTCGTATAAGATGCTTTACTTGTGTGGGAGTTTAATCAAACTATTTACAGAAATAACTTCCATAAGTTTTAATATTTAGATGAAAATTTCGAATTTTTAAATCTTTTCAAGATTTACTGAAATTAATTAATAAAAAAATTTCTTATACTATAACATACCATTACAATTTTCAAATATTTTTATTAAAGTCAATTGTTTTATCAATTAGAATTGTTTTATCAATTAAACAATTCTACCTAAATGGATCTTCTTGTAGTTTAGAAAAAATTGAAAATTATGCAAATCCTGAAAGTATTTGAAATATAGAATTACTTATGAAAAAAAAATTTTGATTAAAAAATATTTGGAAAATTTGACTTTTCAACATTTTCAGAGTTGTCCAGTAATATATTTTCAAAAGTAAAAATTGTACTTTGTACACACATGGAATGGAATCATCATTAATATTTCTAAAAAGTTCATCTCAAGTTTTAGTACAACTTACTTACATAATATGCATACCTATAAGTAAGTACCTACCTGATAAACCAAATGAGAATTAACATGTATAAAAAATCAACGCTTCTTATCTCCTAGAGGCTAAAATGTGAAAAGCCTCTAGCTTCTAAATCTCTCACCCCTTTGGGAAATTGAACTTCTCAGGCCTTGCCTACTCAGCTTAGAAAAACAAAAACAACCCCTCCCATCAAATCAACTTAATAACATCATATTTAAACCTACTATATATGTAATAGTTACATAGGTACTTACATACTAAATACATACATATACATTTTATGAATTTAGTTGTATAATATGAGACTACCTCTTTTTTAATTTTGATGAATTTCACACTATCAGTAGCTCCTTATTAATTATAATTATAATTAAGTAATCAAACCATATACTTATATCAGTAAACAGTAAACGCATAACAATTGACATTTTTTTATCTCACCTTAAATGGACTTTGTACTACCTGTATTACATAAAGAATAGCTACCTACAGATACACTACCTAGTATGTAACACAATAAAGACATTCATCACCACTCAAAAACTCAAGTCAAATTCAATTTGATCATCATTCTAAATTAGAAATGAAAAGAAAAGTAAATGCATATTCGCCCAACCTAAAAGAATTTGAAAATTTTGTTGATACTGATAATATACTCGTACTTGTACATGTACATGTAGAGGTATAATATTTTGTATTGCTAAATTTCAAATTAAATTAAAGTATAAATTTGGAGATGGCAAAGGAGTGGGGTTAAGGATGCCATAAATAAATGGGGAAGAAGAAACGAGATGTACAGAATGGTATTTAATTATATACAGGGCTTTTCAAAAGTATTATCACTCACAACATATAATATAAAATACTGAAGAGTGCCTGTAGTACAAAAGAGGAATTTTTATTTAAAATTAGTAAATGTTTTTCAACTTAACTAGGGAATATTTTGAGAAATTTGGATATTTTGAAAAGAAGTACATTGTAGTACAACCTACTAGTATTAATTTAATTATTAAAGAACCTGTATAAGTAGAAGTAGGTTCCAATCGTTAGGTATATTTATGTATTTTAAAGATATTTATATTATTAAAAAATGTGTAGGTAGAAAAGAATTTTTGGAAGGAGAAAGTATATAGAAAAGGTATTGTGCGTGTTTTTGTGGAATATCTTTGAGGACAGGCAGAGGAAACCCAAAGTATAATCATAATGAATGGCCATGTCAAGTCACAAAGAAATAAGATTTTTTTTTACCTAACCACTACTACTACTATTAAATATTACTACTATTTTTATTATGTGATGTACTACTACTTGTACACTATACTATTATTTGTATTGTACCTACTTTTAAAAAGAGAAAAAAAAATATCTCGAACCCTTTTTAAAAAATGTAGAAAAGTACCCGAAAACTTGAAAATCTTTTGCTCACACAACATAACAGAAACACAAGCCATTATCTATCAACATAATCTATAGATATCAGACTAAGTATTTTAGATTTGTGAGGTATTTTTTACCCCTATTTTCTTGTCTTGTTCTTTCTGTGTGACATTTGTTTCTGGCTTGTTCGAGCCTTTTGTTTTGCCACCTGCGGTGATCATCAAATCAAATCCACTTTGGAAATTAACTAGAAAGAAAATATTTAGAAATATAAGCTTTTTAAAATAGGATACCTTACCTACACTACCTATTAGAATATGTCTTTAGTACTTAGGTATATCTAGTTGTAGAATAGTTCTGTTCTAACAATCAGTATTCGAGTCTTTATGAACATATTCACGTCATGACTTTTTCAAATCACCCGTCACAATTTGAAATGATGCCCAAGAATTAGAAATGGATCATCTTCATAAATATAAAGATCACAGTAGAACACAGACTTCGTGATCAATCAAATACTTTTATCAGAAATCGCGAATCTTCAAAGCTTCTATCTATAACTAACTATTACTACGAGTATAACATCGGTAGGTACTATTTTTAACATCTTAATTATAGCTCATATAGCTCTTGTAATTTACTCTCATCAGCTTGTAAAACATGCATAGTAAGAAATTATAATTTAGATGTAATTATTTAGATAAGTTGAAAAAAATTTCTTAAATTTTTCTTATTTAAAGTCTATCAGTAACCAGCGATTATTAGGGTACAATATTACTACCTAATTTCAAAGTTTTTGAATTACATGGTTTTTGATTTTGATGCAATAATTTTAAGACTAAACTGATTTTGAATACTAGGCATAGGCATATTATATCTGCACAAGTATCTGAGTATTTTTGTCAAAGTTTGTAGGTAAATTTTTATCTAGTGACTATTTGATATTTGTTAAAACCTTTTCTATCCCCTAAAAAAGTAAATGAATTTTGTTGTAGGTATTTTAATACAAACTTGCGAGCTATTATGTGATGGTTAAATTTGAACTTTTTATTGTCTCATATAGAGGATGTGTATCTATTTACTTATGGTATAGTGATCCTAATGATTTTCTCATGGCTTTAAACTTGAAAAGCCAATTTAGCAAGTACATGGGTAAGGTCGCTCTTTCAGTTGTCGCAATCAAGCTCACAAAAGCTTTAAATCCTTTAATAGCACCACAATGATATACATATTATTTACTGGGTAGTATAAATATAGGATACATAATATAAGTATAAACTATAGAAGAAAAACAATGAAGAATTATCCACGATCCATGTCTCTGGTGCAATTTACCAAATCTTTATTAACCCTAACCATGATACAAATATAAATACATGGCAAGATAGGCAGATTTAAATAAGAGGAAACGTATATGTAGTAGGTAATCTCGTTAACACTATTGACACAGGCAACTTTTCCCGCAGTTCATCACATGCTCGTAAAATTAAATAAGATATTTCTGCAGTCTCATCACATCATCAAGTATTTCCCATATAAATACTAAATACTTATCCATAGTCTATTTACCCATGTGGATCTTTTTATCCATTACTCACTCACTCACTCACTCACTCATTCATTCATTCATTCATCAGAGCTCAAAACCCAGCTCCATAATTTATAAAATCAGCTCAAAACTTCTAGATACGAGTAGAATAATTTTTCATTAGTTTCAAAAATTATTTCTTTTCATTCTTTAACCCTTAAGGAGAAAATTTTGCTTAAATTTTTAAGCATTTCAAGCTTTTTGTTTACCTAGTTTTGGCAAAAAAATTTCATGATACGGAGTAGATAATCTCTGGCTGTTTAGGTGTGTGAAAATATTTTTATTTTGATGGATTGTTATTCGAAGTTTTGACTTTGAATTTTTGATGTCGTACAGTATATGATCTTTTAACTCTCGCTTTCCTTCTACTGTAGTTTTTATAGGTAATGATACCACTACCTATATAAGTCTCAAGCTAAGCAACTGCTTCTGTTTACATTAGCTCGAGTTCAAGTATCAAAATTAAACCGACTTTGCTCGCTCGTTCAATTATTTATTCAAAGACGCCGGGTTGGAAAGTAAATTAACAGTTTGCTGGCAGTAAAGTTCTCTAAAAGGGAGGAGTTGTATCCAAAATGTATTTAAAATACTGACTGCGTATATTTAGTGATAAATAAGGTGACATAACTATAACCAGGGAGCAGAGAAATGGGCATTAATTCGGGGTTTCTCAGTTGGGACTTAAGCGTTAATCGGATCGTTACTATGCGTGCCAGAGTGAGTCGGGAAGTTTGCCACTTTCATTTACCCAGTTGACATGAGAAATCTGGGAATTTCTCAGATTTCGAACCCTTTAATCTCCATGCTAATTTATCTCATATACATATAGGTAGGGTAGTAACTGGTACGAGTAATATTGTTAAACTTTAAAACTATAAGCCAAAATCAAGCCTTTGTTTTCTTTAAATAAATTAATTACTGATACTTAATACGAGTATCAGTGATATATCATATATGTATGAATGTTGCATAACATAACACATAAAAACGTAGCAGAAGTAGAAGTATACACATAACATTCATAGACGAGTAGCATTAAATTGAATATTTTTAAAAACTATTAAAACCAAAAAAATTTCTGATATTTCTTGCTGCAATAAAGAGAACACTTATTTTATATAGTGTAGATTTATTTAATTCTAAAAATAGTAGTTTCAGTTTCAAATACTTTTACAATATCAATTAATTAAAAAATGGCTTATGTCCTAAAACCAAGAAGGGGATTTATTAGTAAAAGTTAATAGAAGTATAAGAATATGCGAGGTTAGAATAAACTTAAAATTGCTTAAACCAAGCAGTTATTTTTAAAGCTTTAAATAGTGAATCATGAATTGTAGATAATATATATATATAGGGTTAGCTACCTATTATTTATCTATCACAATGAACTCAAGAATTTCTACATTAAATATAAGATGGTTAAAAACCCTCAAACATATCATTAAATACACATGAGCATATTAAATTTCATAAATACTCATATTTTTGATTTATGTTTTAAAAATTGCATAGTTGAGAGTATGATTACACATTTTATTTTTTATATATGTTTTATAGCTTTCATTGGTAATTTTACCAACTTTACTGATTCGATAGTGAGTCCACAGCCCTGTAATTTTAATTTTCCAAGCCTAATAGAAGTATCTAGTAGGCACTAGCTAGACATAATGCATATGAAGGTAAAAATTGAGCTTTCAAAATAATTTTTAAAAGTTTAGATTTTTTATAAGAATTTGAATAGAAGAGATTTATTTACATGATTTTAAATTTTGATTTTTATATCCTTATTTAATTTAAAAAGTGATAAAAATTAGAAAGAGAGTAATTATTTTGATGGGTTTAGGCATTCTATTTTTTTTTTGTAATGCAGTAAGTAGGGTACAACTATTTTTAGAAAAACCATCAGATTCGAAGCTTCTGGGTTTTTAAAATTGTTCGAAGATTTTTAGGTATCTAAAATATATTATATATATTATTATATATTTTACCTCACAGAAAGAGTAAGGTTTGGAAATGAAAGGTAGATTTTAAGACATTTGGTCTAAAAATTAAATCGTCAATTTGTCTTATTCATTAAATTACACAAAAGTATTTGGAATAATCTGTAGTAAATTTTTCCCATTATTATAAAATTAAATGTGCTAAAAGTAAATATTTCAAATACCAATAGAGAATATAGGTGATACCTATACATTACATATACATACATAAGACATATTATCATTTAAGAAAATCTTGTAGAAATTAATTTCAGCCAATAGTATACTCGTATAAGAAATTAGCAAAAATTCATAAAATGTAGAAATTTGCCTAGATAGATATATCTGTATGCCTGAAAATCGAAATTTTAAAATAAAATTATGGAATTTTGTTCTAGGTATTTTAAGCTTAAATCCCTCAATTTAAAATTACAAAAATGATAAGTCATTTTTTTTGATTAATATAAAACCATTTTTGTACCAATTGTCGTACACTTGTTTAGCTTTGTGGAGAAAAAAATCAGTAGGTAAGAAAGAGCTTTTATTAATTGGGGTAAGTTTGTTTTTCAATTTGTCGAGAGACAAAGCTTGTGAGTTGGTTTTAGAATGAGGTTTTAAGCCTTAGCTATCCCCCACTATCAGATTTCAAATCTCAAGTTCAGTTTGAGATAATTGAGCTGATCCTTCGGATTTGAGTTGAGAGGAAGGAAATAATGGTCGGGACTTTGTTTCCCATAAAATTCAATAATATATACTTACCTATATATGTATGTATGTACTCGTACTCTTAGTTACTATGCAATGATGGTATGAATTAGTAAGGGTATAATTTTGAGTACCCTACATACGTTGACCAGTGTTTATTGTAAATAATATCGGTAGTCGGGAGAGTAGTAGTAGGAATTCTAAATAGGATTAGTTCAAGGCACTTAAGGCTCAGGAGCTAGGTTTAAGCTTATACATATACTATCTATACAATTGTTCATTGAAGTAAGTAATTCTGTTTATCTAATAGTAATTGAGCCCCGGCTTAGCCCTTATTAAATGAGCTCAACAATCAATATCCAATATTTTAGACCCATTGTCACTTCAATCAAAGTTATTTTACACTGTTTTAAGCACTTTTAAACTCTTTTTTTTGTGATCGATTTTGAAAATAGTAATGAAAATTTTTGAAAAATACTTACTCATTTTTTCAAATTTTCAAATTTTGGTTATTTTGCAAATAAAGGACCAAACAAAATATTAGACTCTATAGTAGAAGTACGAGCACTTACATGAATTATACTGTAATATTAAAATGAGTAGGTCGTATGTATAGATACGATTTACGATACGGAGTACTATACTTAATTTCCTTTTCATATTTTGATGTTATTATTATTTACTCGTACTTGTATCTGGATAGTAATAGTAGGTAGGTACTTAAGCTATAATACCTAGGTACCTATTGATATTCAGTGCTTATTCAAGTTGATAAAAATATGTATTTGTATGACATTGATCTTGTTGGACATTTCAATGACAGATTCAATGGTTTGGTTTGCTTTTGCTTTTCAAACCTGGAGCCAGAAGATATTAGACATAATCATACTACAAAGATAAAATATTACTACTAACCTATTACGAATTGGTAGGGTACTAGTATCCTACCTTTAGTATCTAACATAAAATAGGCTTACATAAACGGAAAATTGACAAAATTTTTGGGCACATTTGAAAAGAATATTTAGAATGAGATGTAATTGTGCATCATTGATTAGCATTTAGTATTTTACATAGAACAGATTAGTCTCAACTCTCAATGGTCTTTCCCTGAGAACTTTTGTACTCCAATTTTGAGTTTAAGGACTCACTTGATATTTATTATTGTCTCGATGACATCGTTGTCATACGATAGCTGATCATCAAGAGGAAAAAGATTCGAAATGAATACAAGTCCCTGCAGTAATTGCTTTAAATACCAACATATACAAACATACGGATACATAATACTGATGGTTAATAGTGCTTACTGTTAATAGTGAACAGTGAGCACATCAAATTGAATTATCCGGCAAGCAGATTGACAACGGTGCCTAATGGATATTTGTCCAGACCAGAGATGAGTTTGGGCCAGGTAAATCTAATTCCAAAATATAATAAATATCCTCCAAAGATATCATATTTCTAACAAGTTTGTTCTTCGGGGCTCCCTTCCCTTGGTCACTGACAAGAGTACAATGGGATGCTCAGAATAGACAATTATTACATCATAAAATCAAAATATATCTATGTGACCATCATCAGGAAAGCTCAACAATTCAAATTGTGAAAAATTCAAAATTCGACCCTTGTAAATTCGTTTTGTATCGTACTCGTAATGTAATCGTTACATATCGTTACTCGTAATTTGTAATATAAAAGACAAAGATTTAAAAGATAATTGAATATATTTGGTAAAGCCCTGGACGGATATTTACTAGGCATTTTGGTTTTTTTTTCAGAAATAATAAAAAAAAAACGAAATAATGGTACAAGGAGGCCCTAACCCTGATTTGCATGATTAATGACGTTTTGTACACTGACGATGAGAACTGTAATTTGTCTTCACTCCCTTAAACTACCAGTAATGCAAAGAAAAGCCCCTTTAAGCAAATATTAAAACCCATTTGACTACCAGAGAGGCAGTGTAAAAAAGCATACCTATCTGTATAAGATAGGTTAGAAGTTTAGGAAAATTGAAAATCAAAGGTAAAAAGTATGTAGAATCTAAGTTGGCTACCAACAGAATCTGTATCATCATATCATACATTAAAGTAAAAGCCACTAGCCGTAGCCACCCTTGAGTATCTGCAGTTTGAATTTGAAAAAGCGCAAAGTATCATGATTATTTGAGTGATCCTTATGAAATTAAAAGCCGGATCTTCTCCGTCCGTCTGTCGGCCAAAAAGGCCGAGAAGTTTCGGGTTTTATGTTTACTTAAATACTAGGTGATCCTTTTTGCTTTTTTTTGGAGACGGACCGGGCGCCTTCTTGATCCCATTATTGTCCTGCTCGAGTGGTCAACAAACAAACAACCCTGCCGACTGCCGCCCCACAATGCTTACATTACAGAGACTTTACATATTTTCCTTTCCTCATTTATTATTTATCAATCACTTCACTTTCACTTATCATCTTATCCTTTATCTTATCAGTCTCAGAATCCACCAATTTATGCAAAAAATCATAATGATTTTTATTCTAAGCTATGCAAGTATAATAATACAATTTACAATTACAATGCAATACAATAATAATATTATGCTATATATAGATATAGATATAGCGGCTGCTCGAATTTTGAATCGAAAAATATTTAGGTAGGTATGTTGTATTGTATGTACCTATTTATTATTTTTTTTATTTTTTTTAAAATTAATTTTAGATTTTGATTTTTATTTTAGAGTTTAGAATTTTAGAAGTGAGTAAATAAAATAACGTGCAGCAGCGAGGCGCGAGCCAGAGTGCGTGTATCTACAAAGTATTGTTTTTATTTTTGACGAAAATTTCAAAGTTAAAAAGAAAACAAAACAATGGATTATCAAAAAAAGAAATTGCTTGATGGTAATAGTAGTGTTGAATTAGATCAAAGCAATTTAATTAATAGTAAAGATAAATTTATTGACTCTCATTCTAATTCTACAGCACCACAATCACAACCACAACAGGAACAACAAAAAACATACAATTTCTATTGTACATCATGCAATATTTTTTATTTGAAAGGACTTTCGGGACATTCCTGCCCGCCTGATTCAGCTGCTGCTGCTGGTAAACTTAATTTTCAATCAGTTCTTAAAAACCTGATTTTAGTCCCTTGTGTCTAATTTATAGTAAAGGAAACACCTCCCGAAAATATGGATAAACAAAATTCTTCCGCAGAAATTTTGAATAATGAGGATTCTCACAAAGTTCTTGAAGAATTACAAGAATTATGCTCTACACCTACACCTACAATAAATTCGAGTCCACAAGAATTGGAAAACCTTGTTGGAAGTAAATTAAGCTCATCTGAGAGATTAAAGGACATAAGCAATAATAGGTCTCCAATTATTCATGAAACGGTTGAGCCTGAATCGAATAAAGTAAAAGATGGAGAAGATGCATCTGATGAAATGGACGATTCGTCATCTGATAATAATTCAATTGGTAATGGGAAAAAACAAGTTAAAAGACTAAAATTGACAACTTCATTATCAAATTCATCACCAAAATGTACATCGACAAAAGAAAATTTACTAGGTCAAGATGTTGATAATTATGCGATGTCAGCAGTATCAAAAGCTGATACTACCGATGGTGGAACAATGTTTGAGGAGCACGTGGGCGACATTTCGAAAAGTCATGAAGCTGTTGAAATGGAGAGTGGAAGAATTAAGTTATCAGATGAAGAGAGAATTAAAGTTAAAATGGGCACCAACACGGGTATGTAATACATTATCTATTTATGTTTACTATATTAATTATGTAGTTAGGACACAAATATTAAAAATATAAAACACCTTATAGGCTTTTTTTAACTTTAATTTTTCTGTACTGAAATTTTTGATTTTGATAATTGGGCGAGCGAAGCGAGCCCTTACTATTCAACTTTGCTTGCACTTTGTCCGTCTGTCTGGATGTCTGTCTGTCTGTATGTTTGTCCAGAGGATAACTCGAGAACTACTGGACCGATCTTAACCAAACTTGGCATGGA
>JAQIXA010001748.1:0-22240 GCA_034699045.1 Nanhermannia cf. coronata Gr-Ori-00579
TCTGTTTTAGATAAGATACAGTCTCGCCCTGGCGAGAATGAAAGTCACCGGGCTCTCAGCCCCGCTAGACCTTAAAGCTAAATTACTACAATTAAAATCAAATCTTGGTTAAAATCAATCAAAACTTGGTATTAATCTTTAACCTTTGTACAAAATACTCCAAAAAGCTTCATATTTTATAAAAACTTCAGTATTTGATCGATTTTCATATAAGTTAGTAATTATTTCAGGATAACATATTCGTGCTTTTCCTAAAATTCTCAATGCCTATAAATAAAATAAATATTAAAACTACTAATATCTTTTTATATTTTAATCGAAATTACCCATAATAAATGAGAATGACAAAGTGACTTCGAAGCATGATTTGTAGAATAATAAATATTTTCCAGAATAAATTTACTTAAAAAAGCAAAATATAAATATCATTATAATTTCAGTAACATACAGAGTAGGAAAAAATATAAATTGTCAATCTTACCTTAAAATTAATTTAGGATTTCTCGGTTGATTATTAGTTTGATCAAATCCCAGTCGTAAGTATCTCTCAATTCTAGCCAAAAGAACAATATCAGCTATGCTTCTTTTCTCACGATAATTTCCACCCATTCTACTTTTCTCCATATCAATTAAGTCACTAAAGAATAAAAGTGCAGACATTTGATCCTTTGAACCAAGCTTTGCTAGAATTTTAGCATGAGATAAACCAGCTAATCTGTAGTACAAAACTGACTTGGCATATTTGCCTTCTTCACTCTTCATATCGCCTGCAACAATATAAGCTTCATTTTTCTTAACTAATAAAGCACTACAAAAAATATCAAACAATGGTGCTAATGAATCGTTAAAGAGTAGCTCGACACATGATTCAATTCTACCCGAATTCAAATTCAAATCATAAATCCCTCTATCACTTATTATGAACACAGAAAATGGTGCATTTTCAACATCTCCATAAGGTAAAATTGATATTATCTTTTCATTAAATCCAAATATTGCATACTCTTTCATCATTCCTAAATTACAAAAAAAAATTTAAGCTTTGAATATATACTCATTAAATTTATATTTTCAATTAATTAATTTACCATTGTGAATAATAGCAGCTCGAATACATTTATTTTCTTCATCAAAGCCAAAATAAATGTTATTAATTGGATAAAGTTGTCTGATATAAGAGGGAACAAAGATTGCTTGAACCTGTCGAAATTCGCCATCAAAAACATCCATTTTATTACCAAAATGTCGATAGAATTCATTTTTCCCTTGAATTTTCTTAAGTAAACCAATGCCTAGTAAAAGTAAGAATCAAAAATAACAATTAAACTTTATGCTAAAGAAAAAGTTAATGAATCTTACATAATGGCTCATCGACGTTATGGAATTTGATATTTGAAATAGGTAATGCTGGTTTTTGTAAATTATCATTTTCAAAAGTTAAAGTAGAAAGAACTGAAGTTGGTTTGATTGAATTTGAACTATTATTTGACTGCAATGACTCGTTCTTTTTTCGATGAAAAATTGAAGTCTTTTCATCTGAAGAAGTAGAACTAGATGAAAATTTTGAAATAATTGTGTCTTTCGCTTTCCGAAATATTGACTTTTTTGAACTTTCAGTTCCAGTTCCAGTAATACTTTCGGTTGTCTCAATATCATCAAGTATAGTAAATATATTTTGACCATTTTCTAACGATATCTGGTACAAAATTAAAAAGAATTTAGAAAATTGAAAGAATGTTAATCAAAATGATAAATGATAGGTATATTGTTATCAGAAAATATTTATTTCTTACCATTGCACATGCTAAGCCGGTTCGATTAATAAATATATTAATACCAAGTATAGGATGATTAAAAGTGATTAGTGCTGGTAAAAAATTAATATCAATAATGACTAATCTTGCATTTGGTCCAAAACATAATATTATTTTTGAATTCTCCTTCATATGAATAACAATTCCATCAATACTCATAGGTTCAGGCATTGATAAAATTCTTCGTAAATCCACAGTTCTCTTATCCTCTTTCTTATCCCTATATTAAAAACAATTTTATGATAAAATGGAGCCTTAAAATGCTTCACCAAAATTAGTTATCTCAATTACTATTTCTAAAGTACGTACCAATGAGCATGAAGAAGTTTCGGAACACACAATTCATAGATTTCTCCATCATTTGCTGCAAATAAAAATAAAAATTAGACAGATTTAGATTGTAAACATTTAAAAACACTTACTGCCAATATATAAATTAGCTTCTGAATCGAAAACTAAAGAACTAATTCGTTTGCTTTCATCTTCAAACCAAGGAACACATTTTAAAACCCAATGCTCTTCAACTGGACCATCAGTTATCAATAATAAATTCCCTGAGTTTTTCACAACCGCCGCAAAATAATTATAATTCCCTACATAAAACCGTACAACAATGTCAAATGTTTCACTCGAATCAAGTTCTACACGTCTTTTAATTTCAAAAAATTCTCTTGCTCCATCCTTCAGATCTGATTCAATTGAAATAGTTGTAGGTATGACTTCGACCATCCTCTTCTCCTAGACTTGGTATTACTCTAGTAGACTTGATGGTTATGATTCTGGTATCATCATCATCTTCAAATCTAATAAAAAAGAAACAAACAAAATAGTATAGTACCCTTTTAAAAGTGAAAGTCGGTGAAAGTTTATATCGAAAAATCTTACCTTAATTCGATTATTTTTTGACAGCTCAATAAGTTCAGTAATTATCTCGAACACTTGACAGGGACAGGATCATAGACAGCATTCTTCTGGTTCTAGGGGTTCAAGGGCCTTGGTCACTTAAGTAATCCTGTAGATTTTACCTCGAAACTCAAAACTCGATCCTAAAAATAAAAGAACAAAATTAAACTTTTGATACCTCCTAAGTCTATTCATTTAAATCAGCTCAACCTAGCCAAATTTTGACCTTAATCTTGCATACATACATTTACTGCTACTTATGAAAGTAGAGTCAAAATCGGGGTTTTAACAGCTGAATTAATCCTAATAAACCTTAAATCAATTATCAATTACGTAAAATTACGCTAAGGATTACTTAACACTTTTAACATATAGCTAAAGCTAAGCATAATATTATGTAAGATAAGTACTTTAAATTGATCTTATGACCAATATGTCAAATGGCTTACCTTAATTGTCTTAATTATGTTGAATCCAATTAGAATTAGAATAATTAAATAAAATTAAGTTTTTTGTTTACAAATCTAATTGCTTTTTTACTCAAAATTCACCAACCCAAAAATCTCGAAAATTGAATTTTAGACAAATTGATATTCTTCTATTTGCTGGAAGGCTTCCCCCTCAAATCAAACAAAATAAACAAAAAAACTCGAAAACGAAAAAGTCGTTAATTTTTTTTTCTAGAATTTTGATCTTTTTTAATTTAATTTAAATTTTTTAAGGTCATTTAAGATCATTTAAGTTAAATTTTGAAGAAATTAGAGGTCAAAGGTGAAAAGGATTAAGGTATTATTTTATAACTATACATTTTTTACGAAATATTTGCTATTTCTTTTTGCTATCTTTTAAATGCATGTGATCATAATCATAATTTGTTTACCTGTACCTATGTATTTAATTAATTGTTAATTAAATGCTTATTTTGCTAGGTCAATTCGGTATTTATTCAGTTTGATTTAGCTTTGTAAAACCCGATTTTGAACACTGCTTAGCTCCTTAGTCTTGCAAATGAGTGCGTGTAGAGTGTAGTGTAAAACAAAGCAGTAGTCATTATTGTGTTTTTTATGCTGAAGCTGATTGAGGTGAATAGACAATTAGTTAAATGTCTAGGACATTAATTCTTCAAATGCAATGTCAATGTCAATCAATCCCTATTCGATGATTGTATTGTATACCTATAGTATTTAACAAGCAAAGTACCTAATTAAGGAATTTTTTTTAAAAAAAAGTTAATTTTTTATTTACTTTTAAAGCATTTCTAGGTCTAGGTTCAATCGTAAGTTCCGATTCCATTCCGAAGAAACTTCTAACATTCTGGAGACTATTTTGATTTTATCTAAAAATGGCTGCAAAAGAAAGCAAAAACCATTTGGTCATACTTGCTGGAATTATTAATCAAAATCCGAGTTTGTTCAATCTGGAGAAAGGAAAAAGTTTCAAGCTGAAGGATTATGATTCTATTAGCCCAGAGTTTATTCATAAGATACTCATTTTCCTGCTCTCCGAATTAAATCTTGGTTCAAAAGAATTTACGATGCATGTAATTACTTTTTATTTATTAAGAGATTATAGTGGCAATTAATTTAGAGGGGTATTAACGATTTTTTTTAAATATTTTATTTACAGCAAGAAATAAAACCCTTGCCCGATATAAATGAATTGGGAGTTTTTACAAAGACAAAAGTTCATTACGATGCTTCGTTAGATCATTTATTTTGGACTGTTCGTAAATATTTCCCTGATGTCGACGATACCTTTAATTATTCTCATCTTATTATTAATGGTAAAGGACTATTAGTAATTTAAATTAATAAATGTATGCATGGGTTGGTTATGAATTTATGATTTTTATATTCTTTTTTAATATAGGAGCAAAAGGGATTAAAAATGTTTTGAGTTATCTTTGTATTGTCACAATATTCTTTGATAATGTTCGAGAAAGATTTTCAAATATTTGGGCCGAAATTGCAGAAGATAATAGAGAAAGGGTAGCCCTTTATTCTGAGATTGAAGAATTGAAGGGAGCAATTAATAAAAGAGCTATTGAAATTGAAAGTTGGAATGAAGAAGTGGAATATGTAAAATACCATACTTTCTGCTGTATATAAAGAATCAAATACATAATACATTTTTTTTTCTAAATTTTAGCTTGAATCTGACCTTTTGGAACAAGAAAAGACAGTTCAAGATGGTAAATAAAAAGACCATTACTTTTTTCATATTTTATATTTTATATTAGGTACTAAATTTTTACTTATTTTTCAATGTATTTACAATTTTTCTTTTTAGAACAAGCTGAATTAGATGTACTGGAAGCACAATTAAAAAAAGCAAAAAAGTTTTTTTATGAAAAGGAAGGAGAAAATCGAGAAATTGAAAGAAGAATTGAGCAAGTAGAAAGAGAGATCAAAGAAGTTGAAGATTCGATTGTTTTATCACCATCACAAATAAGTTACGAACAGCAAAATGAAATGGCCACGGTATTACACTTTATTAATTTATTGATTATAGATAAAATTGTGGAATTAAAATCGCTTTTATTCTATTTCAAATGTTTAAATCTAGCTTGCAACTCTTGAAAACCAAAGAGAATATCTCGGCAATAATATTAACAGAATTATTCGAGATGAACAAGAATTTAGCTCTTTAATTGAAGAAGCAAATCAAACTCTTAAGACAATGAATACTATTAATGATGATATGAACAATACCAAGTACGTTTGTAACTTTTCCTTTAAAACTTTTAAACATCAATCTAATCACTTATTGAGATACTCGTTTCATTTTTAAATTAATTTTTAGCAAAATGATAGGAGACTTTCATAAAATAAAACAAGAACAGAAAACTGTCAAGAAAGAAATTGAAGCTCAGGATGCAATTAGTAGTACAATAATTGAATCAAAGGAAAGATCAACAAAAAATATAAGAATGAAACAACAAAAGTCTGAAGAAAGTGTAATTCAAATGAAAGAGCTACTCAAAGAAAAATTAAGGTATGTACCTAGTTTAAAAACATGTCAAATTTTTTTCCATTAAAAAAATTATTACAATTTTTTTCGTAGAGAGAAGAATGCTTGTGCTAAAAAAGGTCAAGAAATAAAGGACAAAATCAAGGAAAAATCATTTCAATGTGAGAAGCTTAAGAAGGAACATTTCAATGTCAAAACTGCCAATCAAAAAGCAAAGGAATATCTCAAAGGAGACCAACTAGAAATAATGGTAAGCATTCCTATCCTACTATATATTCAATTCAACATGAAAATAAGGTCACTTATTAAAGTATTTTACATACGATCTAAGGTTTCAAACTAGACCTATTCCTATTATTTATTAGACGATAAGACTATAATTATTAATTATTATTACTAATAATCATGCATACCTTATTATTTAGCGAAAGAGGATCGATGACTTTCCCAAGGAATTACTCAAAGAATACATGAACTTTTTTGAAAAATAATAATTAAAAATGACATCCGTCAATTTTGCCAATTCAAGTTCAAAAAGGTATAAATACCTATAACTTAAAAAACAAAAAATAATTATATACATATCTATTTAATTCACCAAATGCATTTATATTAGTAATATTAGTACATAGTTGTATATGGAAATATAAATTAGCTGTAAGATATTTTTTACCAAATTAAACCAAATGTAAAATATTTCTTAATTAATACCAACCTAAATAATATGGTATCTCATCTCATATATTATACTATAGATCTAGGTAATGCAATTATCATAAATGTTTTACAATTCTAAAAAATATTTCAACCAATTATATCTCTAGGTAAGATTTAGATGCATTTTTCTAATAATTTTTTGTACATATGGTATTTTCAATCTTAAATCTGATCTTTCTCTCAAATGCAGAGTACAAAATGCAATATTTGGTATTTAATTAATTAATAATCTTAAATAAAACTGAATAAAATATTTTTTCTAATCTAATCTAATGAAAGAGTATCGATCGATTTGTTACCTTTGCCGTTGCGAAGCTGCTAATTCAAAACAAATTCTCTTTTATTTCTATCTTGAATCTTTCCGAGTCCTAAGTTAAGTCCTATAGTCATATCATAATTCTATTATGTATGTATACTATAGGGTACTTTACATTTAAATTTTTAAAATTTAGAATATTAATAAGTACCTTGCAAAATGGACTTGCAATTGTCACGAGTCGATTATGTTCATATCGGTTCCTCTTTCCCTAATTGTCTTAAACTCCTACCTGGATACCATGATGAAAAGGTCCAGCAAAAGGTATATAAAATAGCTCAAGCATTCTACTTGACTTGAATTTAATATTCATCCACATCCACATTACTTAATTTAAATAATTAACATAAATTTGTAGATGGTAATTGCAAATCGGGAACAATTACAAATTCTCTCTTGGAGAAAGTCAGAACCAATCCTTACGTGCAATTTACCTTTTCATACTCCACTTTCTTCACTTTCTCTTGGAGGTGCAATAGGTAATATAAGCTTAATTAAATTAACTACACTTAATTATAATATCTAAATTAAGTATTTTTTTAAACTTATTTAAGGTGGTATAAAGGATAAAGTGTTCATTGCATGTGGAAATATTGTAAAAGGGTTCACAAAAAAAGGAAAAATGTTCCTGGAGTTTGATACTAATTTAGCTGAGACTATTCGTTGTTTGTAGGTCTTTTAGCCTTATTAATTTACCTATAAATACTTAACTTAAAACTTAATAAAATAGCTTTTATTAAAATTATAGGTGTGTTGTTGGAAGTTATCTTTTAGTGAGTGGATTGAACGTATATTGCCAATATGAAGATTGCAAAGATGCTCGATATTATGTGTGCGATGATGAAATCAATTTTATCATTTCTCTTTCAATGGAAAAGGTTTGGATTTTTTATAAATGGCTTTTGAACTTTTTAAGCTAGTGATTACCTACCTATGCAATGTAAAGTTAAGATTGACCATTTATTTTACAAAAAAAGGTCAAAGCACTTATACCAGTTCTGGCCTGTAAAGATCGAACAATCCGGGTGCTAAGTTTTAAGGGCGAATTAAGAAGTTCTATAAACCTTGATGAGGTGCCGACTTGTCTCATTTTGGTAAATGGAGATGGTGGAGAAGCTGGGACAGATATTATATTTGGAACTGGTGATGGAAAATTTGGACTTTTAACTATTGATACAGTCAAGTAAGATGCATACTCTTAAGATATACTTTTGATTTCATATATCAAATCAATTCCATTTCCATACCTATATACATTCTAGAAATGATTCTGAAATTCATTGGATAATCGATACTGAAGTAAATGCTGGAGTCACTTGTATGGATTTTTTCGATTTGACAAATGATGGGAATAAGGAATTAGCCATAGGGTATGATGATGGAACTGTGTTAGTTTATACATTTGATTTGGAAGACTATTACACTAATCAACCGAGGCGCATATTTTCTCAGGTATACCTTACCTAAATATACTAAAATTGTAATTAAGTAATGTATTTTCTTTTCTTGTAAAAGTTAACTATCTTTTTTCTAGACTTGCAATGAGAGTGTGATGAGCTTAAAAGGAGGAATATTTGGAAATGAGGGATTTGAAGAGATTCTTGTAGTTACTTATTCGGGTAAAATAGATATTTTTTGGAAAATTACCTATTTTACTTATCGTTAGTTATTATTATGTATGCGCTAGGTTGGGTTTTCGGATTAACAACAGAAACTTCAGACAAGAATATCAAAGTTGATGAAGGAAGTTTCAGCATATCAGATGATACCCGGATGAAGCTTGTTAAATTAAAGTGTCTATTCAATTTATAACATTATTTTCTGAATCTTAAGTAGGCACCTTTTATTTCTCATTTTTAGGGATGAAATAGATGAATTACAAATAAAAGTAAGCCAGGAACGTGAAAAATTTCAAAATGCATCCCAAAATAGTTATGGCGGAGTTAGTGTTATTCCACATTTTGCAGTCAATGAAAAGGTTTTTAACAAATAATTAATTTTTCTGAATTTTTTGATTTTTGTAAATATTTTAAATATGAAATTCTGATGAATTTTAGATGGTTTTATGTCGAGAGGATGCCTCATATTTACTGACCCTAGAGGTTGAATCACCTATTGATACAATTCTGATTCAAAGTGATGTCCCAGTGGACTTGTTAGACATTGAAAAAAATTCAGCGGTTGTTAGCTTTAGTCAAGCAGATCCAGAAGTAAATTGAACTATGAAATTTAAAAATCTAACAAAATCATAATAAAAAACGTATATGTAGAATGGAAACTTTTTACTAACTACATTCCGGTGTCAAGCAAATACAACAAGGATAGAAATTCGGCTTCGAACGATCGAAGGACAATCTGGAGACTTGTAAAATTAATCAAAATCTTTAATAATTAAATATAAAAGCTAATGAAAATGATTCCAGGAGAGCTTATATAACACCGAGAATTCAACCCAAATGTTGTCTCGTTCGAACTTTTAAAATTAAGCCACTTTCCCTTCACGTTCGCCATCATAACTTTGACCTTAACAGGTTTTTATAAACATTTTCTCAATAACTAGATATATATAAATCTAATCTAATTAGATTTTCACTTTTCTTTTTTTAGACCCTACAATACATTAATATTGAATGGATCATTTGGTCTAACTGAAATTCATTCATGGTTAGTGTCTATCTTGCCTGAAATGCCAGAAAGAGTCCCTGCAAGTGAAGAAATTTCTATCACATTCGTCTCATCTTTTTTAGAAACAATTTTACATTGTTCTTACAGGTATAAACTAGATTTTTTTAAAATATTGATCTAGAGCTCTTTCTCTTGAATTTCTCTTGTCTTATCTATTTACAATATTTTAGTAAGGGACAAGCAAACTTTAAATCTGACAATGTGTCCACAATTTCAATTCTAAAGGATTGGTTAACAAGAGAAGCAACAAAAAAGAAAATTCAGTTGGACATTGACTGTGGTACTGGTACTATATTACTTATCTAACTGATTTATTAATCTTTACAAAAATCTTAATTTTTGATCAGAATTCAACGAGGAAAGTGTTCTACATGTTTTACAACTTATAAGACCTAAAATGAATGACTATATTTTACTTACAAAACAGGTTTATCTAAATAACCTTTTTCGAAAAATAAAATTTTATATCTATTTATTTAAGGTTGGGTTAATTGATGCTCTAAAAGAAATAGGTAGCTATTTATCTACTTTAATACCTATATTATATGATTCTTTCTATTAATTTGAATTATTATTATTATTAAAAGAGGCACATGAACCAGATGCAAATCAATTTTTATCTTCAGAGTACAAATACATTTTGGAAAATGCTGATAAACTTAAAGCTACACTAAAGAGGACTCCATCATATTTGGAAAGGCTTTATGGAATGATAACGGATCTCTATATCGATAAACATAAGTATAATGGAATTAATGTAAAGAGTCGAATTCCTAGCTTGATCGAAGTACTTGAACGACAAGATTTTAATTTATTAATTGATTTTTTTCAAGCTCAAGTTAGAACACAAAATATAGCAAACAATGAGTATTAACATTTAGAAGAAAAAAATCATGTCGTGTGTATTAGTTATTAGAAATCTTAAAAATTAGGCTTTTAATTCACCTAAAATCTAAATATTTTCAATTCAGCTGAATGTAGCAAATAATATATAAAATTAAAAGATATACAAAAGATATGCAAAATGCACAGGAAACATAATAATATAGAGATAGAGGTTAGATATAAGTATAATACAAATAAGTAGGTATAGCTTTAACTTAACTTTTGTTTGATGGCAGTATAAATAAAAGTCTTTAATTTCCATTTGTCTGGCCTTGAGTTTGTGTCTAAAAATAACATAAATATAAATAGAATCGGTCAAAAACTTGATGGAAATCTATAGGTTTTAAAAATAACTTACTAGTTTATCCAGTCCCCATTGTAAATAATCAGGTCTAGTTGCAGCTGTATAAATGCAAAAATTAATATATTTTCATACTTCATACCTACCTAATGCTACCACTACCAAAATCTAAATGATAAACAAATCATTAAATTACCTTCATATTCATCCACGAGATCTTGAACAACATTTCTAGATTCATCGAATTCATTTAAATTGTCGTTAAACATTTCTTCTTTTCTAAACTGATCTAAAAATGCTTCTCTTTTTCTTAATTTGTCATATTGCTTCAAAACATTCTTAAATAGCTATTAAAAATAAAATAAAATAATTTAAAATAATTTACATTTTCTAAAATTAATCTTTTAAGAAAAATTTACTTACAGAAGAAATATTTGTATGATTCGCTAACATGAGTCCTGGAAAAAATGAAACAAGTTAAGTGATAATGAAAAGTTGAATGAAAAGTTAAGTGATATTTTAAAATATACCTAGTAGGTACCTAGTTAGTAAAGTATCTAATATATAGGTACCTGAGACACGATGTGCTGTTTGAATATACGGCGATTTTCTTGATAGAGCAACTTGAATACTAGCTGGTGACCATGAAATAAAATTAGCTAATTTTCTTTCACGAATCCTTTGTAAGGATTTGTGTACTTGTCCTGGATCAACTTCTCCCTAAATAATTAATAAAAAATATCCAATGAAATCTCAAGATAATCTACTAGTCCAAGTCCGATTTCGGATAGCTAGAGACTTGTTATTATATTTTATGTATAAGGATTTTATTTTTAAGCGATCTGAAGTTGTAATAAAATATTAACCTTACCTGAATAATATTCAAAATTGAAATATATTTATGATGTGCACTTCTGTCAAAAGCGGTTGAAACCATCATGTTTTTTGGTTGTAAAAGCCTTCTCATGACATCTAATACAGTTGTTTTACGAATTGATGTACCTTCTTGATCTGATGTTAAAGGTGTATAGCCGGTCATGAGAAAATGCAGCCTTGGTGTTGGTATAAGTGGTGAAATAAGTCCAATTAAATCATTGTTCATATAAGATGGATAACGTAATGTGGCTGTGCTCACAGACATAATAGTTGACACAAGTGAGTTGATTTGTGAAAATGATGGATTATCAACTAGAAAAAGATGAGAATCATATTTAGAAACTTAATCTTGAGAATTCAGAAAATTGAGAATTAGAATTCGTATGCACTTACTATGTAAACGATCAACAGCAATTCTATTTAAAGCGGTATTATCTAAAACAACAACACAATCAGCACTCTGTGTTAATCTCTTAAGTGTCAACAGTGAATTATATGGCTGAACAACAACATCGCTAGAATAAATAAAAATTAGATAATTATAATTAAAATTTAGATAATTAAGTAAGGAAGATTATTTGAATATAGACCTTATTTCATCTTGATTAGGAAATACGCTATAAGTTTGAACCAATTTTTTGGGAAATCGATCTGTTAACTTCTCCAGCATGTATGATCCTAATCCTGATCCAGTACCACCGGCAATAGAATGACACAAAACAAAACCCTATTGATAATAGAATAATATAGGTAATTCATGTTTAAATCACGTCTTATATAGTTTTATAGAGTAGAAAGTATAATTAAAACTAAATGTACCTCAAGGCTATCACTTCCTTCTGCTTCTCTATCAATTATATCAAATATTTCCTCATTTATATCTCTTCCTCTCCCGTGTCCAGCTGCCCAATTATTGCCAGCTCCTCCACCATCTTGTGATAAATAAACATTTTCTGGGTTGTACAGCTACAATAAAAATAATCAAATTAATGTCATTCTCTTCAATCGCTGTTAAGTCATAATTTAATTACTTTTGAATAAGCCGACTGTAGAATCGTATTGATAACCCTCGGTTCAAGATCAAGAAGTACAGCTCGTGGGATATAATGCTCATCATCAGCTTGATAAAAGAAGACATCTTTACGATCTACACCTTCTCTTGCATAAGACTCAAGGATTCCTTCAGGATTGATTCCATGCTCAGCACATAACTTCTTCCAAAATTCAAAGCCAACTAAAAGAGAAAAATAAATAGTGTCAAAGTTTTGTGTGCCTTCATTCTATTTAGCTTCAGCCCCGAAAACCTGATCTTATAGCACAGTAAAGTAATATATGTACATATGGTCAAAATTAGGTCATTCAATGCTAAATCACATGACTAGGGCATAAAAATGATAAGCCAAAATAAATTGCTCGTTTTGTAATGTAAAGTAAAGTTAAATAAAAGTACCTACCTAAATATTTTTACTTTTACAGAAAATAAAAAGTTTCTATTCTAGGTACACAAAGTTTTATATCTTGTCTAGTCTATTCAGCTCTAAAAACCCAATTTTGACCTCAATCTTACAACTAAAGGCATCTATATGCAACATAGGTACTTGAACTTGAGGTCAAGATTTATAATGAGGTTTTTCAGAGCTAAATATAAATACTAAAAAGAAAAGATGTAAAATTCTTGGCTCATTTACATTTACTCTATTGACTTACTCTGGTTGCCGCATTGGCCGAGCTGCAAGGTAATCATTTCACAAGGCATCTTGACCTCTTGACCTATGGCACAATTACAAGGTAATTAACTAGAAACTAATTACATCAGCTGTAATTAGAAATTAAGTACAATTATAATTACTTTTTCTAAAAAAAATTGTAAAAAATTGACTTTTTTTGACTTTGTTATATTGAGATCGCGCCTAATCCAAGGTATAGTTTAGCCGTAATAATCAAATGGACTTTCTCTCCATATCGAACGAAATCAAAACAAACTTTCACCTTCTACTATTCTGTAGGTAATATTATATTAGAGATTTTAGATTAGAATTTTAGTTTATAAAAAAGTTAATTAAATTACAATTACAAGTTAGGCTGTTTATTAAGAGATTTCGCGATCTCATTTCGACCAGCAGAACCATCATGGGTTCATTTTGACCTTCGTCGAGGTAATATATACATAATATGCGAAAGTTGCCATACTTTTACACACCTTTTATTAAATTTTTTTGCGTTCTTTTTTTCATTGCAGGTTAAGGGTTCCTCAGGTCACAGGCACAGGTCAGGTCATTTATACCTGACCTAGATGATCAAGTCATTTTTGTAATTATCTAATCTATGTAGTACATCAATATTGCATATTTTTATGTTATCTAATCTGTAGGTGATAAGATAAGAGTGATTTAGTTATACTATCTGTAAATTGCAAAGTCTGTATTTTAATGGATTTGGTAATTAGGTAGTTTTAAAATTGTACAAAATGAAGTAACTTCTCGATCCATCTGTTCCTCTGCCTATTCTTTCTGTTCGACCTCTGGAAATTTTGGTTTTTTATGTTTGATACTGGCTACTAGTACTTTGAAAAAAGATGTTCAAGATTAGACTACTACGACTACTTTTATTAGCTTCAATATGGAGTTGTATTTTGTGGAAGACTGGATATTCTCAAGAGATTACAAGTAATGGTGGAGATGATGGATTTGACTTGAAACTAGTTCAATTGGTAAGAAATTTATAATTATGATTTAAATGAATTGTAGTGTTAATAATAAGCCAATTTTTTTCTTTGTGTAGTTATACAGACACGGGGATAGAAACCCAATTGATCCGTATCCAAATGACCCTTATAAAAATGAGTCTTTTTGGCCTGAAGGATTTGGACAACTTACCAAAGTAAGGCCTTCGAAGCTAACTATGACTCTTTGACAATTGACAATTATCTGTTCTAAAATCTTAATTTTTAAATGTATTTTTTTCATATATTAGATTGGGAAAATGCAACAATATGAGCTTGGAAAGTATATCAAAGAAAAATACGGAGAATATTTGAGTTCAAGATACAATCCTTATGAAATACTTATTCAAAGTTCTAGTGTTGATCGAGCTATTACGAGTGCAGAATCAAATTTAGCTGGTATGTACCCACCTGAGGATTCGATTGAGCTTTGGTAAATTTCTGACCTATTATTTCTCAATTAATCACAAGGCTTGAGATCCTAGAACTATTTTTAAATTTTCCAAAATTTTACTTTTTTATTTCTCCAGGAACCCTGAAATCCTTTGGAATCCGATTCCAGTACATTCAATTCCTGTTGAGATTGATAACAAATTAAAATTAAGTGCGGCCTGTCCAAGATATGATCAAATTTCTAAAGAATTTCAAGATTCACCATTTATGAAAAAAATGAATGAAGAAAATAAAGCTACTTATGATTATTTAACTGAAAAGAGTGGGAGAAAGATAACCAATCCTCAAGATGTTGATTACTTATTTGATACTATTCATATTGAGGATATTCACAAGTACCCATTACCAGAATGGACAGAAAAAGTATACAATACTGAAGAACTGAAAACAATTATTGAGTTTAGTTTTAAAATGTTGACTTATACACAAGAAATGCAAAGATTAAAGGGTGGTCCACTTTTGAAAGAAATGATTGAAAATATGAATCAAAGAATTAAAGGTCAATTAGATGTCAAGAGGAAGGCATTCGTTTATTCAGCTCATGATAGTAAGTTTAGTACTTAACTTTTTCTTAATTTTTATTATTTTACCCAATTTTGTATTTTCCTTTGAATTTACAGCTACAGTATCAGCTTTGCTTAACACTTTGGATCTATTTGAGCCTCATATAATTCCATATGCTGTACTCGTTATGGTGAATCTTTATCAAAATTCAAATGGTAAGTACCTAGGTTTTTACACCCACTTATTATCAACTTTAAGAAAGTAATTTAAAATGAATCTTTATCAAAATCCATCAGATCAACAATACTACATCTCTGTAAGTAAAATCTATATAATATGCTCAATGCTCAATGCTCAAATTTATTTTTGATTTTTTGTATTTAGATTGAATATAGGAATGACACAAAAATTGAACCTTACAAACTCACCGTTCCAAACTGCTCTAATCCATGCAAATTCGACAAATTTGTTGAACTGACAAAGCCAAAAATTCCTGATAACTGGGAGAAAGAATGCCGAGCATCAATTGCTTCATACTTTTATGATTTGATTGGATTAGGAATGGGGGCTTTACTTTTAGGAACCTGTCTTCTTACAATTGTGATTTTGACAATTGCTGTAAGATCTTGTTTGAGGAGAAGAAGGCTAGAAAAAGTCAAATCTAAATCAGTGCCACAATATCCTTATCTACATTTGCAAATGGATGATGAGAATGAAGAGCATGAGGAGGCATGATTATTTTATGAGTTGATTAAGTTACCGCCACCACCGAACGAATTTTGCCAGTGTTTTTTTTATAAATATTTTAGTATTTCCATTCTTCCAAATCTATGTACTATTTATATTTAGTCTATATTTTTACTACAACTATAACCCAGTATATTTTTACTTAAAAGAGATAAACTTATAACTTTTAGCTTTTTTAATTGATCTTCCGAAATTGTGATAAAAAATTGCGAATAATGTCAAATCAAATTTTACTACCTATTACATGCCTAATGTATAGGTGCATTTTAGTTGAGATAATTTTATAAAAAAGTATTTTATTTTGAACAATTGAATTTTATGATAAAGACTTTTCCTAATTAGGTATCTACCTACTTATAAGTACATAATATTATATATATATTTTAATTTAAACTTACAAAAATTATAAGATTTTAATTATTTTAAAAATTCTAAATAAAGACATATATATTTATTTTAAAAATACTTTTCCCCATATCCCTATTTAATTAGGTATAGTAAAATTCTAGTTTATTTTCAGGTATAAAAGTTATCAAATCAAGCACCTCTTAAAGTTAATAGATTAGAGCACCACAATTAGTCACAGTTAATTAATACTTTCAATAATATCAACAACAATTAAAATAACAACCAAAGTTAGAATAGAATGTACAGTATGTATAAACTTATGAAATCAAAAAAGGTACAAAAAAATTGAAAAGTATGTAGTAGTTGGAATAGTAATAGATTGTAGTGTAGTATAGGAATAATAATAATAAATTATCATTGAGTAGTTGTAACAGTAGTAGTACTAGTTGTAGTCGTGGTAGGAGTTTGTTGTATTTCAACAATATAAGTTATACTTGGTTCAGGACATGCTGAAGGATCTTGTGTTGGATGCACTTTCTTTATATGATCCACAAGAGCTTTTTTTCGATAATATGCCTTATCGCAGTGTGAGCATTTATGTGGTTTAATTTCTGCATGCCTCAATAAGTGTTCTTTTAAATGGTTCAGCATCTTAAATTGCCTACTGCATATCTGAAAAATGTAAAAATATATATCAGCTCAATTAAGTAGATCTCAAGTTTAACTAGAAATTTTAATTATTTTTATAAAATTTGAAGGATAGTACAAATAGACTTTTTAGAAAATCATTAAACTCATACCTGGCATTTATGCTTAAGATGAATCACTTTATGCTCTTCCAGCTGATGTTCTTCGAAAAAGTTTTTCCAGCAAACATCACAAACAAATTTTTTAGTTGCCAAATAAATGTCAGCATGTTTTGTGCCCATATGCTGTCTCAGACCAAGTTTATAAGAAAATCCTTCATGTTCACAATATTGGCATGTGAACGGCATGACCCCTGAGTGTTTTCGCATATGGGCATTAAGGGACGCTTTCTGGGTAAAACTTTCATTGCAATCTGGAACAGGGCATTTGAAGGGTTTTTCGCCAGTATGCAGTCGTTGGTGGCTTTTGAGATTTGAACTTGAGTAGAATTTCTTGTCACAAAACTGGAAATCAAAAAAAAATTTCAAACTTTTTTTGATACTGGATATTTGCTATTTACCTGACATATGAAACTCGGTTCTCGATGTAATCTTGCATGAGCAGCTAGAAGTGTCTGGGAAGGCATTGTTTTCCCGCAAGTTTGGCAAAGAAATGATTTCTTCTCCAAGTGACCCTTCAAGTGCTCCCCATACACTTCCTTATCGTCGAATATCGTTGTACAAAAATCACAATCAATCCAAATTGAATCAGCTACATGGACTTTGCTATGAGTTTTTAGAAGGCTTTTCGATTTGAATGCTTTTTTACAGCTCTCAACCTCGCATTTATTTTCCCCTTTGTGGACATCAAGATGGTTCAAGAGGATAATTGGATCTTCAAATACTTTTTGGCATGTCTCACAATGGACAGATTCGATATTGAAATCCCTCTGATGATGTCCTAATTACATAAAAAGTTTTCAATCAGATTTTGTTCTGAGTAAATTTTTGTAATTTTAAAATTTTTTATATGTACATACCATGAATGTGAGCCTCAAGTCCCCTTTTCTGACTCAGGATCTTTTTGCAAATTGGACAAGTGAGTAAATCCCTTTTTAATTTTTCATGGGACTTTTTGTGATTCGCAAGCGCCTTCGCACTTGCAAAGGTCTTTTTACACGATCTGCATTTGTGGATTTTGTCTTTGTCTAGATAGAAATTGGGAATATTAAAAACCAAAAAGTATTTACATGTAAAATCGAGTTTTTCAGAGCTGAAATAGATGAAAAATAGATATGAAACTTACCAACGCCAATTTTATGAGTTTCTGCCAAATGAATTTTGAGTGAATAAGACCGAGTATACGATTTTTTGCAAATTGTACATTGATAAGTTTGAGTTTTTCCAGATTTGGATTTTTGAATTGTTATAGTTGTAGGTATTGCAGATGCTGGTTGTGGAAGACCAGAGGAAGTTGATGGTTCTTCAGTATGAATCTTTTCATGGATTTTCAAGTCATTTTCATTCGTATAAAAAGTATCACAAAATGTACATTTATGGATTATTTGAGATTCAATTTCAGTCTCTTGTTGCTGTTGAGTCTCTTGGAAATGTAATTGTTGGTCTTGGGCTAAAAGTAACAGTTCGGATTTTCTCTTACGACCACTTCGGGTTCTTCTTTTCGGTTTTAAAAATTCAGACTTATCCTTTTCCTTATCTTCAGTTTCGAGATCTGTAAGATCTTTGAGATAAAATGATTTGAGTCTTTCGTTATTCCAACCTAGTGAAAAACAGGAAAAACATCAATAGACAATAGACATTATAGCATTAAGATTATACGTAAGTTTAAAGTTTTAAGGTTATATCAGTAGATCAGCAGGAGAAATTGACTCAATTGCAACTTTTTTTTTGCAAAATTTTAGACGCTATATTCTACTTTCCTAAAATTTTCAGACTTTTATAGGGTTTACTATTTCTCAATCGCAAGACTTGAAATATTATAACTAGGTATTTTTAAAAATTCCAAAATTTTGCTTTTTCGTTTCTTTTAAGAATCAATTATAGGTAATTATAATTATAGCTTAATAGGAGTATCACTTTTTGAGTATGTAGTTAGTAGGTACCTATCTCTTATCTTATGAGTGACAATTTAATTTTTTAAGTAGGCTGCATTTTTTTTTTACAATTTTTGCAAATTTTTCGATTAGTGATGTGATTAAAGATACTTACTGATATATCTAAACTTCTAAATAATAAATATTCTGCCCACAATTTTTTTGATAAGTACCTACCATATTGGATATTGTTCTATTTTTAGGTAGGTATATCAAAATATCAGAATTTTTCAAAAATTTTGATTTTACCAGTGGCTATAATTAAAAAAAATGTAAAATTTTGGAAAAATTTCAGTTTAAAATTAAATTTTAGTAGTAGGCTGTATCCTATTCATGTATGTAATCCCTTATTTATTTTTATTACCTACTACATATTTGAAAATATTTGAAAAATTTAAGAATTAGGTACTCGTATATGCCTATATGTCATAGGTAAATATTTTTATAATACGCTAGTTCAAAATTTTATTATATTGCTCACGTTTAAAATTGTCCATAAGATCATCCTCCGGTTCAACAATATCACTAACCAAATTTCTAGACTTAACAATAGCTAGGCAAAAATCCGAGCTTAACTTTTCATAAACTTTTTTCATTTCACACATTGTATCTCGAGACTGAATTAATTTCTGAATTTTATCAAAATAGCAAAATGGGCAAAGACCAAATCGGTCATCCTTAAAGGGCAGTTCTTCACAAGGGATTGTCGTTAAATCTGAGATAAGGTCCAACAATTGTGTCAAATTTCCCAAATCCGGGGGTTTCGAGCTCAAATGATGTATTTGGTGACATACAAGGCAGATATATTGTTCTGACGGCTTCAGATTTGCCAATTGGTCTCGAAATACTACACTTACAAGTATACTCGGCCTATCAGTCATTTTTACCAAATAGGTAAGATAAGAGAGTTGTAAATTACACAAATTAATTACATAAAAAAAAAACTTATAATAACTTTAAATTAGATTAGAAAATTGGCTGTACAATAAAATATTTATACTAAAATAGTATTAATATACTAAATACTCTAGTAGAGTATTAACTTATGGCATAAGCTATGTAGGTACATATTTTGACATAAAAAGTTTGTTGTGGTCCGTTTATTTAGCGCTCAAATTTGCACGTTTAACGTTCGCAAATTTGCTATTTGCCAATTGGTCGATTTGCCCATTTCCAGTCGATGCCTGAGGGCGCGATGACAGTAAAAAATATTCGCTAACCTAATACATAGCTAGAATATGTATGTAGGTAGATGTAGTTTACTAATACTTAATATAACACCAGCAGCCGTTGTATTATATAACCTCATCGTAATACATAGTAGTTCATTCAGATCAGATTCAGATACATATGAGCTAATATGACATGACTGCTAAATACCCTACCATAATATATTTGTCTAGTTTCCATTAAACCTGCAAGAGTACTGTATAGATACTTTGTAATTTACTCGATCTGTTTGATTTGAGATATCCGAGACCGAGATACAATAAATACTATTGGATTTAAAAGACTCTTTTCTGATTTTTTTAAAGGTAAATGCATAATTTAAATGTAAGGCATTACCATTACAGTGTTTACGATTACACGTAAATATCTGTAGTTTTATTTTATAAAATACTTCTGAATACCTCTTATATCTGTATACTGGTATTGTAATTGTAGGTAGTAAAAATAGTGATAAGAATTATGTTTTAGTACCAAAAATGTACCATACAATGAATATTTATCAATGCTAATGTTTAGTTCATAAATAAATATAAAAAAAGATAAATAAGACTTACGGATATTTAGAGTTGATATATCTAACTCAAGGTAAATACTCCAGTATTTACTATCTGTAAATGTAAAGGCAAAAGAGTAATTTCTATTTAATTATTTTATACCTACCTAATACTGAAAGATTGGCCAAAAACGTGTCAATGGCAATGGCCATAACTATATGACATGAGACCGACATTTAAGTATCAAAATCAAAATATAAGTTGAGTTTGAGAATTTTACCAAATGCATATAAATATTTTGTTGTAGTAACAATCTTTATATGTGTATATTCGTATAGGGTATGTAGTATGTATCTATCAGTATTTCGATTTTTCGATCGGATTTTATGGCAAGAGTTTAATAAATAAAGTAATAAATTGCCGATTAATTGATATAAGAAAAGCTAATTGTTTTAATCCCATATACATAGTACTCCCTATAGTATTGTATGTAAGTCGTGGAATTGTAATCATATGCCAATTATTTAAATTTACTGAATCAGCTTTCCTATTTCTTAAACCATTAACAATTCTAACGATAAGCATAAGTTTATAAGTAAAGTGCTGGTTCTACTTTAACTATTCTTTTATGTACGTACGTAGCATAATACTAGTACCCTACATACTCGTAGTAAGTATGTAGTACTTATTTGACTTTCAACTTTCAAGTTACACAAGGCCAAGTATTTAACAGTATTTATATATTTTATTGTATTTATTGTAGAAAATCTCCGAGATTTTGGCGAGTGAAACTTAAAAAATCAAAATAAAAGAGCCTAGCTATAAATAACCCAACTTTGAACTTTGGGTTTCTATTGAATACAAAATCTATAGCTAAAGTATACGACTAGTTTTAATCATTATAATTTAATCATATTCTCATTCTATTATTCGTTTTTGGTTGGTTTATTTCAATCATTTTAAAGCTAAATCTAACTAATTAATCTTTATTCCTTTGAAAATTTCTAATACAGACAAATCTATGTGTAAAGTAAAATATCTGCATATTGTCCTACTTCCAGACCTCTTTATAAAATGGTAGCACGAGCTTTCAGGGACATTCAGTTGGGCGAATCTCAGTTCAGCGACTCCAAATCCGGGACAAATATGTTCCGGGACATACAGATTCCGCGACAAATAGTTTCCGCGACAAATATGTTCCGGGACAAATATGTTCAGGGACAAATAGATTCCGAGACATACAGATTCCGCGACAAATAGGTTCGGCGACTTTTCAATTCAAAAAGTAGGGTACAATGTGATGCAAAATGATGCATTGTAAAAGTAAGTAGGGTACAGTCATGCAATTTGTGGAAACTTTGAGAAAATATTTTGGATTTTAGGTCAAAAAACATACTTTTGAAAAATTTATTAAAATTCTAAGATATACATTTTCACAAGTAACATGCAGGGTATAAGTCTTGAAAAAAAATTTGAATTAAATGATTGCCAATTAATTATAAATTACATTTAAAAAGTTAAATTCAGGTGTCCAC
>JAQIXA010001749.1:0-22228 GCA_034699045.1 Nanhermannia cf. coronata Gr-Ori-00579
GGTTAAATATTTAGCTAATTTTAGTAGGTATTAAGTAAATTATATGTATTTATCTTGTGCTTCTAAATCAATTACAGGTAAAAGGTTAAATATTTAGCTAATTTTAGTAGGTATTAAGTAAATTATATGTATTTATCTTGTGTTTCTTAATCAATTACAGTTAAAAGGTTAAATATTTAGCTAATTTTAGTAGGTATTAAGTAAATTATATGTATTTATCTTGTGCTTCTAAATCAATTACAGTTAAAAGGCTTAATATTTAGCTAATTTTAGTAAAAAATTACAGTTAAAATCTTTTTTCCTAATCAATCATAGTAAAAAGCCAAAAAAGACCAGGTAATTCTATATTAATTTTAATAAAAAATGAAATTATCGTGTATTTCATAAGTGAATATTTGTTGAAGCGACTATTTGTTTCATTTTATAATAAATCTCAAATATTTTTCATCTCTCGATTAAAAAAAAATATTAATAAATAGAAAGCAGTAATAATTCATTACTTGTTTAGCAAAAAAACTTATAAAAATTAAAACGAGTAAATTTTTCTTACTAGAGTTGCATAGCTAAGCCTATCTCTTTGCGCGTACATATATGTATATGCTCTGGTGCATGCGTTGGTGGAAGGTTGGCTCCCGTATTGCGTAATGCACTTTTGAGAATGAGCAAGAGCTTACAATGTAAGTACGGAAAGGTATTGGCTATGTGCGGGACATGCAAGGGCAGTGCTTTCGCGTTTATAAATGAGATGCCTTTGGTTCGTAAATGTTCGCGAGTTGGCGTTGGTGCGGGCGCCGGCTTCCCCATAGTTTTTATGACGAATACGTACCTGTTATGCATATATTTTGCGCTTTCTCTCGTACCCGAGGTAATGTGTGTAAACTAAAATATTGATAAATGGATGTTTAATTGCTTTCGAGCTATTTTTATTTTATGGGGGATGATCCAATACATAATACATATTTTTATTCATTATGAATATTATGATTGTAGGGACAGTTTAGCGTCAATGGATTGGCACTGACTTTGACTTGTTACATAATTATATCGAATTATTTAAAATTGGTGGAAATTAGTCATTAAGCTCAAAATAAGCAGCTTGAGCAAGTTGTAAGAAATTATTAAAAATTAAAATTTTAAGAGAGTAATTTTTCCTCACTCACTTAAAGTAAAACTTTGAAATAGTTGAAATAATGAGTAATGATCCCATATTGAATTTGAGTGGTGTGGACTATATATTATGTGAGTCTAGTGTATTTATATAATGCATATATGTATAACCATAAATACAGTATGATGTAAAACCATAAATATTATTAAATCCCTAATCGTAAAATCTCTATAAACGATTTTATTTTAGAAATTAAAAAGCTATGCTTAGTTTTCCTAATACAATCAAAAGTTCTGTAAAATTAAGCATATAGATATGATTTTCGAATCTATCTGATATCTATTTATATGATAGTATTAAAAAAATCCTATCGAAAACTTATACAAACACACGAAAAAATTAAATTTTAAAATAAATATTTTTATATTATTTATTTAGCAGCTAGTTTAAATTTTAAATGCAGGCTATAGGGTAATTTTAAAATGAATAAAATCTATTTAATCATTTATATAAAACTGAAAGTATATAATTGAAATATGTTTGGTGTTACTAATACTTTGAAAGTAATTAAGCAAGTTACATACATTAGTTTTGTAAAATTCGAAATCTGAGCTCTTTCACCATACACCTACTATCACAAAAGTTTGTTCGGTCATATCACTCCTATACACTTGCTAGTTAACTTTCAAAAACTCTTTTAAAATAATATTAGGTAAATCTCAAAAAAATATAAAATAGCATTAACAGATCTTATGGTAAAATTTTCATTGTATAATGAAATTAAAATTTGTCTAACTGATTAATTAATGGTAGACAATTAAGTTTTAATTGAGTACTAGGTGTTTCTACTATCCGAAAATTGCAATGTTTCTAAACTTTAAATTAAAGCTTTGTTTAAAATAAATTTTCGCATATTAAAGATTCTAAAGGTGAAACCTTCAAAAGCTAACTTAACCTTAAAAAGTTATTTAATCAAATTACGAGATTATTAAACTGTCATATTGATTCCTCTCATGTACCAATTTTTTTCGGATTTCAAATGTTGAAAATCTTATTTGTACATTTTATAATTAAAGTAGTTGGAAAGCTTAAAATTATCTTAAACTGTCCCACATATAACAGATCCATATCCTAATAGAATAGGACTCAAATCAAATAGCAAAGTTACAAAACTTAATGTTTGGTTAATGTAAAACTAGTTCTATATAAAAGCTAGGGGTTTAAGGGTTAAACTACTAATACATTTTAAGTACAAGTAGGTAATTAATTAATTAAAATTATTGAGTAATCAAGTAGGTAATGCAACCTGTAAATTTTTCAAGAGAAAAAACTCATCCGAGATATTATGTACCTAATCGTAAGTAAAGTTAAAAATAACTCACTTGACACGTTAATACTTTAACAGTTTTTGGAGGATGATGGCTCTATTCGATCTGTAATAAGTGTTTTATCACAAACATTTAAAATAAGTCAACTGTTAAAATGACAAGCGCCGTTGCATGTAATTTATAACAAATTTATATTATTTTTTTTATTATTGTTGATGTCTTTTGAATTCTAAATCATACTTTCGTAATATGAGAATATTTTGTTATACTTGAACTAAATATGAATTTGTTTCAGTCATAAATTAAGCTCGAATTCAAGCAAACACGAAAATGTACGAGATACAAATTGTCTAAATAACTTTTTATTCAATAAAATGCAATCGAAGAAATTATTTTTAGTTAAATAGAATCTAACTACATACAAGTGTACGGTGATCACAATACCTATTACTTATTTACATGTAGCAATATGTAGGTATTCGGTCAGAGTATGTAATGTGTGTTGCTTGCTCCTTGCATGAGAATATATGCATATTTGGGCTTAACGAGTGGCATGTATGGACTATGTACGGGCAGTGAGCGCACGTGTGTGTGTGTGTGTGTGACGATACGGGGCGATGCCTTTGGGATACGGTCCGCGCGCTTTCGCATATATATCTTGGGCGCGTGCATGGTCGGTGCATTGGTGGTCCGCGCGCGTGCGTATGCCTCTCGCCCCATGCGCGGTATATGTATATTTGCGCAGGCGTATACGATGCACTCACGCCCCCCTTGTGCCTGTATGAGGCGCAACCGTGTACATATATGATTGTATGCGCAATGAATCACACGAGAGTGTATGCGTATGTATATAAGTATATGCATATGTGTATGATGTTTGTACGGTCAGATTACTGACAATCTATAGTGATTAAAATGTAAAATTATATGATTTGTAATCATATCATAAATAAATCATAAAATACATAAAAATGTCCTCTTTAGAACTATCAAAATTATAAATTCTAATATTAGAGCACTAAAGGCTGGAGGTTAGTTTTTGGCGACATAGACACTCAGATTATGCATCTCAAATGTTATAAAACAGCGTTAAACCATAATTTTGCAAAATTTTCTAATACTATTTTACTTATTCTTTTATTAAAATGTTTATAAATATGAATACTTATTAAACGTAGTAGTAGTTGAAGCAACTAGCAGCATTATTACTCCTATTAGTATTAGTACTACTAATTGGAGTAGTAGTACAATGCAATTTACTGTGCAACATAATTTACAACAAATTATTTTAACATTACGTCTTATGGCTAGGGGGTCGGAGTTACTCAGCCGAGTAACTCGCACCCCTTACTATGTTAATTTCTATCTCATACATTTGATCATTTCCGCCCCATTCAATTTAATAATTTGAACCTCAAAAAATATAAAATTAAGTAAACGCACAAATTATATGCATTTATATGTATTATAATGATACAGAAATTTCGAATTTTATACATTACTAGCAGCCCGCTTTGCTACGCAAAGCTTGAAGTTTGAATTTGAAGAGAGATCAGAATTTATACTTACTATAGTAGCTCATACGATTTTGGTCTTCTCTGTGTATAAGAATAGGAATAAAGGGATGTTGCCACATTTACCTCTCTACTACATAAGCATAGTAGCGGCCAGTGGTAGTAGAGTAGAGACAATCTTGCATCAATGCTCTGCTTCCGATTTTAACCCACAAATGTTCTTCTATACATTTCTAATTTTATATAATAGATTATAATCGTATCAGAAATATGAGCATGAATATTTAGTACAAGAAAAAACGACACTTTTGTTAAATTTTATATAAATCGATTTATATTTAGAAAGATGGGTAAAATGATAATAAATTCTGCTAATGCTTTGATTGAAATTATAATCCATTTTGCTATAGTTAAAACAAAATAACCATATTATTTAGAATCATGATAAGATAAGACGTTTATATCATTCAATTTTAACTTCTAAAAAACTGCAAGCAGAGTGCAACAGCAGCATAGCATAAGTAAAAATATAATAACAATGTTAATGCATTTTCGACATTTTAACCTTTTTGTCAACCAAGAAGTCTGAAATCTCAAATCCAAAAAAAGTTATTTTCGAATCAAAACTAGTTTACAGCTTGAGCTTCAGCATATTATATAATCAGGGAATCAATTTAAAATTGATACAGGAGTTGATCAATTTCAAAATCTGAAGTAAGTCAAAATGATTTGTTTCCATAAATATACCTACCTAAAATTTATGTTCAAGTTCTATAATGCAATTTAGTAAACCAAAAATCATTATGCCCAGCGATCTTTATTATTTTATATTTGGATGGTCTTTGCAAAATTTTTGGAAAATCAAATTAAATTTTCTCGTGAGTATCGTTTTACACTCAAAAAATGTAGCATCTATACATATGTATCAGTTATTTTCAACAATTACTAATTACATAACTGTAGAAAAAATATGTAATAATACTATGTATAAAGTTTTCTACCCACAAAACATACATTCAAACTGAATGTATGTAAATATGTATCTAATATGTAAATATTAGATATGCTTAGAAGAAATCGCTTAAGGTTTAAATTTACTTTGATCACGCTGTACATAATTGAAATTCACCAATGGAGGATACGAAAACTTTATAAAAGGTTTCCTGGAAACTTTTGAACTGGTTAAGTACTTTACTTCACATATTATGTAATAAGATATTATGTAATATTTCAAAAGTAATACATACTTATGATATCTGTATTCACCATATTATACAGGGTATTTCATAAATAGATATATATTTAACCAAATTTTACATCATGCATATAAAGTATTTCAAAAGGAACCACAAGATAACAGATACACCTCTGAAATAATGATCAACCAAAACTAATTGAATTGATAAAATTAAATTAAAAAATTGATTCCTTGAATTTTAATACTCGTAATTATACAGCGTATTACAAAAAATTTGATTGTAATTTAAAGATATATAAGAAAGATACATTCTAAAAACTAATACAAGCTAACGAATAGATATATGATATTTTTAATAAATTTCTGATAACCCTGTATAATATATATTGAAAATAATATATATTTTTTATACAAATGTAGCAGGTTTATTAATTATGTTAAAATTTCTGCAAGACTTAAAATAAAGATTTTAAGCTCTTATGTATAATAATAAGTATATACCTATGTAGTAAAGGTTTTACATACTTCTAGTGTACCATGTATTGGGACACCATACATTGTAAAAAAAACTTATAGGCTCCCTTCTAGTATTGCACTCATCTATATTTTTAACGTGTGAGTATATACTTCTTAAGTATCATGTAATCCCAAATAGGGTACTTTAAGATAAATAAATTATTTTAACAATCTTATAAATTACAAATATTAACCTATTTCTAAAATCACAAGTAAAATAAAGTAAGGTAAAATAAAATTTTTCTAAATGTAAAATTTAAGTTTAAGTTTAACTTTGCCTATGATCAAAAGTAAACTGAAAGTTAAAGTTAGTTTCTAAACCTGTATTTAATACTTTGCGTACTGGAAATAGAAATTTTATTTCCATTTAACTAAGATATTTTTTTAATTAAATTCCCAATAAATTGAAGTACCCTAAGTTTCTGAAACTAAAGACATTCGATGGTCACTACAAACTCGTATCCTTACAGATATATTTTATATAATGAATTGCTTTATAAAATTGAATTAATTTTTTTAATTTTTTAACCAAGTAATTAATATGTATAGGTAATCGTATAGGTAATCGTAATATTTATAGGTATTCTTCCTGGTGTTCAGAAATATCAGTTATACCAAATATGTATATTGTTTTCGGATTTTTTTAAAACCCATTTTAATAAATATACCTATATACATAAAATATAATGAAAATATTCATTTGATAGTTCTAGAATTTAGGAATTTAAATCGTCAAATCAATTTATAAAAAAACGTACTTACTTACTACAAGTTTCAAAGCAACATGAAAACTCTTCATTTTTAACACTTTAGTAATGGATAAAATTAAAAATTAGAATAAGATATTATGAATAATTAGTATAAATTTTTAAATGAACTACACTACATTATACTGTTAAAGCATGCACTGCTTTGTACTGATCTGTTTTGCCCTATAAAAGAATTTAAACCTTACTTGTTATGCTATAACTAGAGCAATGCTATCTTTTCATAAAATTAAATAAACGATGGCCGGTTTGAGGTTTTATCACTTATCTTTATAACTTAGGTTTCCATTTCTTAAATAACAAAGGCAATGGCCATGGGCCATGTGCGGGGGGGGGGGGGGTGGTTGGAGGCAGATTGTGTGGATACTTACTATTTCATATGGGGTGATGTCTAAACCTCATGGGATTGAACACTTTAACCCTCTGTTGATATTAGATTGCTTTGCTTACTAATCAAATTGAGTTTGATACTCATATAAAATATCTCATAACTCATACTTTGCAAGACTCAAACAAACCATCGAATGTGTCGAGATAGTCTATTCTGCAATTGATTTTTCTTAGCGCGCGACTCCTCATATTCGAAAGACTAGGTTCCATGAATTTATATACATCCAAGTGCAATGTGATTATTGAATTGAAATTGAAATTAAAATAATTTATTTCGAATTTTCATTATGAGATCACAAATTTTATTTAAAGCTTATGTCTTAGTTCATGAATTGGTGGTGAATACAAAAATTGTATAAAAATCGATTGAATGTCCCTCTAAAAACTAAAATTAAAATACCCATATGATATAAAATAAGTATCCAATTAGTGTATATTCTTAATATATAAATTCGTAAATTACTTGTAGTTAGAATATATATATATAATTTTATATAATACTATAAATAAATTCATTTAATATGCAATAGACTAAAATATAAAATGACAATTTTACTGTGGCATAATATTTTAATAGAAAGGTTCAAAAAATATTACATTAAGGCCCGTTGCCATACGCCAAAATTAAATGGCCTTTTTTGGGTGAACTTTGGTCGAAAAATCTATTTAAATACTCCACGTAGAGACATGAAACTTTTTTTTATTATAACCGTAGACATATTTTACAAATAGTTACGCAATAAAAATTTTAATTCTAATTTAATTTAATTTAATATTAATTCTAATCTTTTTTTACTATTGTTTAAATTGTAACTGACCATTTATCAAAATTTTAATTGCGCAACTATTTGTAAAATGTGTCTACGGATATAATAAAAAAAGTTTCAAGGATCTACGTTGAGTACTTAAAGAGTTCTCTCCAAAAAGTCTACCCAAAAAAGGTCAATTGATTACATGTAGCAGAATTTAGACTTTATGTGACCGTTCTCTTAAACCTTTTAGTGTTTAGTGCCATTTAAGTCGCTAACACGATCTAAATATAAAATACTTATTACCGCGCGCAAAGTTCAATTAAAATAGTTTAACTGTAAGTACATTTTAAATGTATCTACTAGCATGTATCGTGTATTGACCAAGGTCTCGTGTCACTCGGGTGATAATAATGCTGAGGATTATCATTTGGTTAGAAACAGAAGGAAAATTTTGCTTACCCAAAATCAGCTAATCAAATGATATAACAAATCGTCGATAAATTTGTAAAAGCTAAAGTTCCACAGAAGTATAGCTAGAAATATTTCAAAATTTTAAATATTTACGTTATTTATAATATTTTTAATCTTGTGTTCTAATCTCGTTATCCTTGCCGATATCTTATATTTTAGCTTTACCTATAACATAAAAACTTCAGGTTATATTCAAGCCTTTGTACAGAGTTTACAATAATGAAACTCTTTAACAGTTTACCTAAAAGTATACCTATGTCCCTAAATACATAGTAGGTATGGTTAAGCATCACACGACCTTGAAAAATAATAAATTAGGGGCATGTCATTGGTCATAATTTATTTAAATAAATTTTTTTAAATTCTACCGACATGCACTCATAATCCATATTCCCAATATCTTAATTTGAATTAATTAGTGAATTTTATGATGACTTTTAAATATTTAGTGACAATTTTTCCATCATACATTTACGGTATTGTTTAATTCAAAATATAAAATAAATTTGGGATGAAGCGCGCCGGTATTATTCTATTGAAATTGAAATGATATTTTGTCATGAATGTTTATAGATGTTAAGAAATATAGTTTATTGAACGAATACCGAATATCTTAAATTTAAAATTTGGTGTTAATACAATATATTGTCTAAGGATTATTCGATTATTATTCCTAAATTGAGACTTAAATAATTAAAAATATAAAATATGTATCTAACAATTGATGTAGTCTATATATTTTTGTAACCTAATTGTAGATATTAGTTGTATATAGTTTTATATTGTTGTATATTTTTATTGTGGCGTATTTGACAAAATGCTTAAGTTAACAAACTCACATATTTCATAATCAAACCATTTCGAAAATTGACACTTATCATTATAATTATATCTGTGTCCAGCGAAAATATTGCCTATAATAAATAATAAATCTACCAATCATTCCAGGAACTTTGAATTAAACGGCGGCCTATTGGTGAAAGATATCTTGTCGAGATCTGTTGATCCCTTTTCACACCCACTGTAAGATACTTCCAGTATTTATATATAGTAGAATATTGTAAGTTTTAAAAATAAGACAACCATAATCAGCTGTAAAATATAACCGAGTAGTCTCAACTTAATCTTTAATTAAACTGGCGCAACAATATACTAATGCAAATACTCATAAAAAACAGTATTTTATTATATTTAAATCAATTGTTACATGCAATTAAACGTATTTAACTTTTGAGAAGTGTAAAAGTACAATTATTACCTAGCTCTACTATTATCGGAATGTAATATAATACAGTGCCTAGCCTACTACAAATTAGTTTTAATGTTACAAAAAAATGTAATATGCAAATGAATCTTGAACTCTTTGTTCCTTACGCGGAGTTAATCAAATTCAGTTTTTTTCATTTCTTTAGTAAAGAAATTTTACTTGTTTCAAATTTTAGGCATTTAACCACAATTTTAAACAATTGAGGAATTTTATCATTTTCGATTTTTTTTACTTTTTGTTATATAAAACACTTTGTTTTAGACTTTGTTTGGTTTTTATTACTAAAGTTAAAAAAATATATACAAATTACTGATAGAATAAGATATGAGAGATTTAATAATAATATCCTGTGTATGAGTATGTAATCTGAATTAAAGTACTTGTACTAACCCCATTTTCAAACATTCAATTTCATTGGTCATTATATTTTTTAGGAAAAGCCTATAAATTTTCTAAATGCTTTTCTGTAAGTCTAAAAAGTATTTATAATTTGTATATGAAGTTTTCTTTATTTAAAGCTCACTCTTCCTCGAGACTATGACCGAACAAGTTTTAAAAATGAAACGCAATTACAAACCGCCGAATTACCTTAATTTTCATTATGAATGTGATTTATGTCCATTTAGACATAGAAGAGCTGAAGCTTGTTCAATACATTTTAGTGAGCACCATTCATGCTCTAGATGTTCAGAAGTGTTTGTGAATAAACAAGACCATCAATGTATCCCTAATGTCATCGGTACAGGAGAAACTAGCAAAGATATAAGCGAAGTTTTTTATTTAAGCAAAAAGGCACATAACAACACTCTCGTTGACTATAGTCATGATCCCATTCACTATAATACATTAGACGAGTTTTATGCTTTTATTACTAATCCAACAATTGAATTGTTAACAAAAAAGTTAAATGAAATGAAAGGTATGAGAGTAGAACTAATTACAACTATGATTTTGGAAAATAGCAAAACAGAAGTACAAGTAGAAAGGGTATTTCACTCGCAACAAATTACAGTTCTTAATCCAAACTATATAAATAGATCAATTCAATTATCATTCGCCCACCAGATGGAGACCCTTGCCCTATACAACTACAATGGTAGTGGATGGACGTTTTTATCAGTAAAACGATTCGACGTAGCGTTATCATTATACAAAGTGGGATATCCAAAGAATTAACAATATATCAGAGAACAATTTTTTTAAACATTTAATCTAATAGTTAGATTAAATTACCTTTGTATAAAAAGAAAATAAGAAAATTTTACTAATATGTTAGATATGAGTAATATCCCGGTTTGAAATGACACAACTGCAAAGATTGAGCATTATTTGAATATCTTCCAAGGGGGGGGGGCAACGTGAAATTATTACGCATTAAAATATAAACAGTATAGTATAATACAAGTATCCTAGATAAAGTATAAATTTTACTTACTACTTGCATACCTAGTCAAAGTAAACTATAACGTAACTACTAATAAAACTACAGTAGTTTTATTAGTAATTATAGCAATTTATTTTAAATAGGTATGTAAGTAGTAAGTAAAATATGTACTTTATCTAGGATACTTGGTATAATAATATTTAACCATTTAAAACAAAAGGACTAAAATTGTAAAAGGAAAGCGAATTTGTAAGGATATGTCAAAACATTTAAAACAAAGATTATAAAGCCTACTTAAGATCATAAAATTCATTAAAATATCAGTGCGATCTATTAGAACTGAACTATGTAGCAAATTGTATACACTATAAAAGTTAACAAATAAACCAAGTAGGCATTATCATTTAATAGACATTGGAGACCAAATGGAGATTGACTTTAAACTTAAGTTCCCTCATGGGTTATTAATTATAGGACACATTCATTTGAAAGTGTTGACAAGCGTTTGACATCATAATTAACAGAGATGAGTTCAAGACTAATTTCTTTCAAAAATATAATACTCAAAAACAATATGAAGCGGATTACATCGAAAAATTTACATTTCTAGAAATCATCAAATCGGCTTGTGGACCTAGTTTTACCGGTAAGTATTTTTTTTAATTCTATTTCATACGTGAGTAAAAATAAGTTACCTAACCGTTAAAATTATAGACGTCGGTTTTAGAATTTTATTGTATAATCTTTTTTAAGACTAAATTTTCTGTTTATGAATAGAAAACATTTTCATTTTAGTTTTAGATTTCATGTTCAGACATAGATTTTATTTATCTAAAGTAAGAAAATTGCCTTGGATACGAACATCCGGTTTCTAGGAATTTCCTTAATGTAAACCAGACGAGTTTTATTTGGTTATTTATTTTTTGTTAAGTTAAAAACCGGAAATGAAACACCGGAAACGGAACATCCTGTTTCTAAAAATAGTTTAGGTAAAATTTATTAAGCAGGTGAGTACGCATGCTAGACTATCATAGAATTTGAACAAAAAAATTTCATATACTTTATACATACTCATACTTATACACCCCTATTAGTATGTATAAACTCTTGTATATGGGTAGATAAAGATAGTAAACGATTTTATCCGCATATTTTAGTTAGGTTTATTATATAAAAACGTTACAATATTACACCAGAAGTTAGTATTTGGTTTAACAAATCTAAAAATAAAACTTACTCTTGACATATTCAAGACTCCCTTTTATTTTTATATGTTACAGGTATCAATCGAAATTTAGGAAATGCTGAATGGTTATATTTATCGAATTCTCGATCTTTAGAAGTCTTGTCGAGAATCTTACATTCCTCAACCAATCTCAATATTCAACCCTATCGAACTGACATGTTGCTGTAGGAATACAAAAATATCTAGGTACACAACTTAAAAATTACTTAATAATTATAATTTTGTTAAAAATAATAATATAAATAATAATAATAATAATATAATATATTTATTTAAATCTACTTATTATGATTTTTAAAAAATTTGTCCTATTTCTTTTATTATTTATATGGAGAATTATATTCCTAATTATATGTTTTAATATAGAGCATGATAGCATGTCATTGTTTAATTATACTTTAACTAATGTTAAGAGTTTAGACTTATTGATAGCTTTTTCAAAAATTGTACAAAGCAAAAAATCAAATCAAAAAAAGAATAAAAACCCTGGTTAGCCAGGATCCAAATGGGTAGAATAAAATTAAGCCTTTTATAACGTTGTTAGTTTTTTTCTACCCATTTTGATCTCTGAGTTTAAATGACTGCAATCAAGTAGGATATAATCAAATGAAAATCACATCACCCCAGAAAGAAGATTCTAGAACCTATGTAATCACCTACTACAGTAGGTAATCTAAGCATATTACTTGTACCTATATGTACTTATTCAGCTTTTTTTATAAATATTTTGTTTATATTATTTAAATTCAGGTAATTAGCTAATGACTAGAATGAATGTAAATAAGTAAGTAGATATATATGTATTAACATTATTATTCGATCAATTTGTAGGGTAGGGATAAATCGAGTTTATTGAATAAAAAAAAATTTATACCGACCGACTTTTTTTTGGTGGTTTTATACATACGTTTTGGTATGGATTAATTCCTCCTCCATTTCTGGAAGCCAACAAGTTGTCATACGGTTTATACATACTAGTAGGTAAGTATAAGCTAGTATGATAAACCGGTTTTATGACTTCCGGTGGTCACGGGCTGGCGCTCACCTTCGGCCACCGGAAGCGACTCAAGCCCAACCTGAAAGGAGGAGCTAAAAAAGTCGGTTTAGCCCAAAAATGACCTCTCAATGGCTATAACTAACTACTTCCAGTAAGCACTTGATTTGTGAGTTTCTGCTTTTATTCAAAATTTTATGGATAGGCTTGTCATTTATCTTTAGTACTACATAGTATTACTTACGAGTATAACCAATAGCTAACAATAAGTAAAAAAAAAAATTTACTTTTACACTTACCTATTAATAAAAGATTCATACTCGTAAACTAAGAATGACCTTGTACAGAGCACATCTAATGTGTCTAGTGCCTTATAGATTTGTAGATTTAATTTTTAATATTTCATTTTTAATATTTGCATGTGCTGAAACTTTGCCTGCATTTAAATTTGATTACGTCAAAGACCGGTTTGTTTGAATGCCTAAATCAAATGGATTTTAATAAATGAAATTTGAAATTGTACTTATAAATACGGATATAGTTTTAATACCTACATTGTACTAGCATTTATTTACCTACCAGTAATAAATTATTTACTTTACCTTTTTATGTAATTTTTAACTATTTTGACATTTTACACCTATAAGATTTCTTGGAAATTTCTAGCATTATTAACGCATTAAAGTAATAGTAATAGGTAGAGTACTACTGATAATTTAAGATTATTAAATCAAAAAATGTCATTTGTTTTGTACAATTCCAAGTATTTACTGCCTTACCTACTGCCTACTACCTACAGAAACCTATCTTTTAGTTTATTCATACTATCGCATCGTAATAGTAATGTATGTAAGTAATATTACTTAAGAAATTATAGATAAGAAAATTCGATATAAAAAACATGGATTGAAAATAAGGTAAAGTATTCAAGTGAATTCGAGTTGTGTTAGTTTTTTATACAATAATATTTACTAGAAATATTGAAACTTTACTCGACTTATCTCTAATGAAATTGATAAGAAATTGATACGAGTATACATACTCTGTTATACTCTGTTATTATACCGTAATATACCTACTTACTACTGGGTAATACTCCGTATTTACAAATGTTCAAATAAAAACCGAAATGAAAAAATGGTTTAAATTTTCCATTATACCTATACGGAAAATACTTATCGTTAACAATTAACAGTACACAAGTAATAGCTATTACCTATATTACATTCTTACTACCATTTGACCACGAATTAATCACGTAATACAGTATACTTACCTAAATTGATAATCTATAAGAACTTGAATTTGTTTGGGACAAAATAATTTCCCTATTTAGGTATATTATGTAGGTACTTTATTTCAAACTATAGAGTTTTCAAAAGTACCCTACCCTACCTTTGTACTTTTATATATTGTATAAGTACCCTACTTGGTGAAATATATATTGGTATCAGTATCATACTATAGTGTCTAGTATCCACATCCACACATACTAAAATCAAAAGTTTATGAATTTGGTATACTCGTACTTGTTCATACTAAAAAGAAATTCTACAGATACATTTTGGGAAAAAGTAAAAATTCTTGAAAATTAAGTACTCTATATCCTAAATTGTTTTCTATCGTGTCTAAATTGTTTTCTGTACAATTGCATAGACATGTGTTTAGAACAATGGTAATTTTAAAAAATGTTTGTAGGTACTTTGGATTTTGGATCATATTTTAATAATGAAAGATTGAAAAAGTTTATAAAAAAAGCTTCAAAAAGTTGCCCAAATGTATTAATGTGTGTATTAGTTAGTAGGTACAAGAGTATATCAGTTAAGAAGCCTCACTTTTATGCTAATCTTAAGAAAGCCTTGAGCTATAATTATACAGATTTCTTATGAATTCAATCCATACTCCATACAGATACTTGAGTTAACGACTCATCCTTTAATCTCACTTTTTCAAGAATTTTTCTTACGTATGAAGCCTCAAATTGATCTTTATATAAGACCAGTACCAGTACTAGTGCTATAAGCTACTTCCAATATAAGATCTAAAACTCTGAGAAATAATTAACTATTCAATATTTAACTCTTGAACTGATCACAACTTTTTTTTATCATACTGAAATAATACATATGCTTGATAAAAGGATCTGTCAAATATCAAAGTTTTATTAAAATGTTCAAAGTAATACAGTTGTATGTATCAGTATTATAAAGTACAAAACTTAATGTGATTTTGAAGTCCGAGTTCGAGTAACCCCCGATTACAAACATTACGAGCAAGTTACAAATGATTACAGAAAAGTAAATACGATATATACGAGTACTTGTGTTTTTTTTCACTCTTAAGGTTTAGGTAGGGTATATATTTTTTAATCCAATCCAATATTGATTTATTTCAAGTTTAAGCAGAAACACTCGTAAAAATACAAGTGTCAAGTTTGTAAATAATAAAATAAAAACACGATCAAATAAATAAATAAGAAAATATAAGTTGGTATAATAAAATAAAACAGAAATTCTTGAATTTTAAAAACTTTCCCTAAATAAGTACAGTATACTTACATACGTACTAGTTAATAGTGCAGTAGTGTCAAAATGTTTACATGTAGGAAAAATAACTGGGTAATTTTTATTTTATTGCTGAATTTGATTTCAATTAATCTTTGTGAAGAAACGACAGAATTTGCCGAAGAAAATGTAGAACCAACAACTGTCTCTGAAGATGGTTCAGGTGGTTTCAGTGAAGAATCACAGAAATCAAAAGTGATTTATTCAATTATTGCCCCGAAATCTGTCACTTTTCAAAGACCTTATAAATTCATTGCAAGTATAGAATCTTGTCCAGGTAAAAAACAATTACATTTATACATAATAATTAATAATATTTATAGAGCAGGTAAGTACTTTACTAGCCCTAGAACTACAATGGTCTAGCACATCAGTAAAAGAGGCAATTTTTTTTTGATAAACTTGGCCTTTAATGTCAATTCTAGGACTAAAGATAAATTTTTCGAGATTTTAAAATACTTTTGGATTAGATATTTGAGTTTTGAAGGTTAATTTGTAAGTAAACTTGATATTTTCAAAAAAGCACCATTTATTATGCAAATATATTTTTGCAAGTAAATAAAATACCTGTTTTTTTTAAATTTAGATATTTATAATGTGCTTGATTTTTCAATTTTAGTTAATTTTAACTTATTGTCGAAATATTGAAAAGTATTTGAAAGGAATTGTGAAATATGGATCTTATTTAAATGTCAATTTTATATCACTTACTTAAGTTTCTTGGCTATTTTGACATAAATGCATATTATAATCATACTTATTTATCTACTATAATTAGCTTAAATTTGTTTTTTTTTTGGGTTTTTTTTCAAAGCTCATCAAGAACCGATCCGAGTGATAGCTTACCTAGAATATGAAAGGCCGCCACCACCATTACCAGAGCAAATTCCAGATCCATTTCCACAACCTCTGCCACCAGTCGAGCCTAAATCGGATATTGCAGTTGAAATAAAAGAAGTAAAAGAACCACAGTCAAATAAAACTATTTTGGCTCAAACTGAATTCACTCTAGATCCTTCAAAACCACCCACAAAATCCATTACAACCTCACTTCTTATAGGAGATAAAAAACAATCCCTTGATATGAATAATGGCTGGATAAATTTTGTCGTTCAAGGCACTCATGGATATAAATTTGAGGAAAAGTATGAACGATTGCAAGTCAATGAAAAGAAATCCACGAATTTTTTGCAAATGGATAAACCCATATATAAAGCTGGGGAAAATGTAAAATTCAGGATTTTATCACTCGATCCCTTCATGTTACCCAATCATGAGGTTTCTAAAGCAGAGACGACAATTGTCGTTAAAGATTCTCGCAATCTTATTGTTAAACAATGGAAAAATGTGACCATGTCAAATGGACTTTTCTCGTCACAAATGCCACTCTCATCTGATCCTAATTTAGGCAGTTGGAAAATTGAGGTTAAGAATGGAAAAAATGAATTTAGGAGAAATTTTCAAGTAGATGAATATGTTTTGCCAAAAGTTAAAGTTGATATGCTTTTGCCTGCCTATGGAACTTTTTCAGGTACTTAACAAATAATTAGTAGGTAAATACATTTTCTTAAGATTTTTGCAAATTTTCTCAAGAATAATGTTAAGAGTGCGAAGTACTTACATTTCTTATCAAAATTTTTATCAATATGTTTATGTTATGGCCCTTTATCTTTTAATGTTATAGTCTACTCTACAAGTAACTACAAATACAAATACAAACACATTATACCCTACCTAATACCTACTCGTAACTTAGGTATAATAATATAGTGTGTTCACATCTAGTGTAATAGAAAATTTCAGAAAATTTCTCAAGATTTTACTTGCATTTTCTTTCACAATTATGATATTATTGCGACAAAGTACCTATTTCTATTTTTATTTAAGTTTTTTTGAAATATTTGTAATGTATTTTTTGCTTACTTTTTAGATACTAAAATATTGGTAAGAATTGATGCACAATACACCTTTGGAAAGGGTGTTTCAGGCGAGGTCAAAATTCGCGGGGGTATGAAATCACAATACTATTACTATCAACCTCAACCAAGGTCTGAGAAAAAAGCATCCGAAAAAACGATCCGACTCGATGAATTTGGTAAAGCTCAGATTGAATTCTCGCTTCAAGAACTACAATTCAAAACCGAAGAATACGAGACTCAGAAAGAAGTCGAATTTTCCGCCACAATCACAGAACTTCACACAGAGAAGCAGTATAATGTGACGAAAACTTTTATTCTGTACAAACATGCTTATAAAATTGCACAAATTGGTGACAATACTGAATATAAGCCTGGATTACCTTATAGGTAAATTACAAAAATTCAAATTAAATTCATGTAGTTTCTCAAAATATTTAGAAAACTAAATTTTTTGAATTTTTTTTAGCGTTTTTTTGAAAGTCAGTTATCAAGATGATACACCGATTGTTGACAACAGACCTGATGCCTTACAGGTATTTTTTTTAAGAATTTATGTTTTCAAATTTTAATTTTTGAGATTTTAGGTATTCCATGGTTTTGCATACGATTTAGAAGATGCATATGCAAATTTTTCTATTCCCGAGTCTGCTGGGGGAATTGTCAAAATGGTTAGTTATACCTATCTATTAAATATCATTTAATTTAAAGAAAATTAGTAAATTGGATTTTTTTTGCTTTTTTTTTGTAGGTTTTTAGACCACCTACAAATACAATGCTATCGGTCAATTCATTTGAAGTCACCTATAAGGATCTGAAATCCTGGATTTATCCAGGTGGTCGAGCTCAGGTATAACTATTATGGACCTTTCAACTCTTAAATATAAAATTTTAAAAATTCTAAAACTTTAAAATAACTAATTTTACTTATTTAGTCTACATCTAATTGTTACCTACAAGTAACCCCACTGACAAAATCAGAACATATGAAAGAATTGAACGATGTTGAGTTTGATGTTCAGTCGAATAAAGTATTTTCTGAACTCACCTATGTACTGAGTTCAAGGGGTGAGCTTCTATTTAGAAAACAAATTAAGGTTCCCGAAGATCAAGTCAAAAATAAAAAACATCGAATCAAATTTACCCTGCCTAAAAGATCAGCACCTTCAGCTCATTTGGTTGTGTTCACTTTTTGCTCAGCAATATCAAATCGTGATATAATGGGGGATCATTTAAAACTTGAGGTTCATGGTGGACTTGATAATTACCTCAATATCACTGCTGATAAAGATACTTATGGTAAAAGGATAAAGAAAAAAATCAAGAAATAGTAATTTTATTAAAGACTTTTTAAGGTCCTGGAGATACTGTCAAGTTTACAATGAAATCCAAGGCAAATTCCTTAATTGCTTTAAGAGGTATTGACCAAAGTGTTTTGCTGATGGGAAAAGAAGACCCTGATATTACGAGGTTTGAGAAATTTCTTAATAATTTGTTTTCAAGTTTAGGTATTATGTACTATTTTGTATGAAACTGGATATCAAACCTTAGAATTAGAGTACCTAAATTAAATGAAACAAGACCTTCTTATATCCATACATTTCGTAACTAACATCCTATAAAAAACGGTCTATAAACTTCATACAGGTGAAGGTGTTTTGAAAGTTCCCAGTTTTTGCACATGATTATTGTATACTGAATATTTTGAACTTTTCTTGTGATTATATCCAAAAATATTTTGGCCAAAACGACGGATTTCATAAAATTTTTGAGAATTCATTTTTTGATTATTATTTCAGGACTAAAGTGAATTCAGAAATAAATTCTTACGATCAACGACATTATGGCTGGTGGAATCCAGAGGAATCTGTGCCTTCATTCGATAAGGCAGGCCTTTATATACTGACAAATATTGGACCAGAAAAAAAACCAAAAGTGAAGCCTGTACCACATCATGGACATCATGTCAAGTTTATGTCAAAACATGGTGCTGGAGCTCCAATGGTACATTTAATAGAATAACGGAGTACAAATTTAATACTAATTAACATAACTAATCATAAAATCAATTGATTTCAAGGCAATGGCCCAGGCGGCTGCATTTGCAAGTCCTCCAGCCATGAGGGTCGGTGCAGCTCAGGCAGAGAATTCAGCTGATATTTCAGCAGAAGTAGCACCTGTTGAAATCCAAGTAAGAAAGAAATTTCCAGAAACTTGGCTCTGGACTGAACTACCCGCTTCACCGAGCGAAGAACATTCCCTACAAGTCGAAATACCCGAAACACTCACTTCATGGTAGGCAAAATATAAAAAAAATATGAAATGTTAACGCGATTTTTCCAAATTTTGTACAAATATTTAAATACCTTTCTACTTACCTATTTAAGGCTTGTGACCGGATTCAGCTTGAATGATGTTGAAGGGCTTGGTGTTTCTGATTCCGCCTTAAAACTCAAAACTTTCCGCCCATTCTTCATCACACTTAATTTACCAGCATTTGTCATTCGAAATGAAATTGTCACATTCCAGGTTCTCGTTCATAATTATATGAAGGATGAAGTTGAAGCATCGATCACAATGGATAATCCTGATGGTCATTTCTCCATCAAGAATGGAACCGATCATCAAAAAGTTAAAGTTAAACCGAACGGCGTAGGCGCCGTAAGTATCACAGTTGAAGCCCTTACAATCGGATTTAGAGATTTAAATATTAAGGCTGTGACTAAAATGGCTGGTGATGGTAAGAATTTCTATTCCTGTTCTACTAATATATTAAAAAATTTTACAAGTCTTAAAATTTTAAAAGTTTAAAATAAATTAAAATTGTAGGCGTTCAAGTACCTTTACTGATCAAAGCACCTGGTGAACAAAGATCAAGAATTAAATCAGTTTTGATCGATTTAAGGCATACAAATGATGGCGGAAAACCTGACACTCATTTTAATCTCACTTCTGAATTCCCACCAGTAAGGGTCGAGGGAGCAGATAAAGTCAAAATATCTTTTATTGGTGACCTTTTGGGAAATTCTCTATCAAATATTGATAATCTCATCCAATTACCTCAAGTAAGATATAGATTTGTTTGAAAAATTAGGAAAATATTCTCACTTTTACTTTTCAACTTTTTAAGGGTTGTGGGGAACAAAATATGCTGAATTTTGTACCTGATATCGTGATTATGGTTAGAGTCATTTAATCACATAACAATATTTTTAATATAATATAATCATTTTTTATATTTCATTTAGGATTACTTGAAAGCAACCAATCGAATAAATGATGATATTCGAAATAAAGCAATTAACTTTCTAGAACAGGGATACCAACGTGAGTTGACTTATAGACATCAAGATGGATCATTTTCTGCTTTTGGAAATTCAGGTAGGTTGACAAAATTTTTAATATTTTAGGTACTTATTTGTCATATTTGTACTTGAATTGATAGATACCCATGGATCTACCTGGCTGACAGCTTTTGTAGCTCGTTCATTTATCAGAGCTAAAAGATACATCACAATTGATGAAAAAATTGTCAAAGATTCACTTACATTTCTAGCTGAAAAACAAGAGCAGAATGGAAATTTTGTCGAGGCTGGTAAAGTGATACATTCAGATATGCAGGGATCTGGTGCAGGAAAAGGATTGCCAATAACTGCCTACACACTATTGGCTTTTATCGAATACGCGAGATCAGGCGGGAAAAATGCGTCAAAATTTGCCCCTACAATTGATCGTGGTACGTTCAAAAATTTCTAATTATTTAATGTATGTTAAATTGATACCTGGTTAGTTTATTTTGATTTTTCAAATATTTTAAATATACCTACATATTTTCTTTGAAAATTCACAAATCTATGCCAAAGTACCTACTATTAGTATATAAGTATAAGCTTTATAATTTTTAATACATAAGATACCTTTTCAAAATGGTTTCATATCCGTAATAGTAGGCTACTTTTCAAATTGAGTCCAAATTTTAGAGCTGAAGCTGAAGCTAGGCTTTCAATTGTCGATAAAACATTTACATATTTATAGGTATTTCCTACCTGGTAAAAAGTCTGGACACAACTGAAGATTTCTACACAGTCTCCCTGATGACATTTGCACTCCACTTGGCCGAAGATGAGTCCAAGGACAAGGCCTTCAAGAAACTTGAAGCGATGTGGAAAACTTACGAACGAGAATTTTTCCATGAACTTAAACGGGATAAGGATGATAAATTGAAACATCCATGGGAGGACCCATCTCATAACAAACCAAAATCTTCGGTTGTCGAGTCCATGTCATACTATATGCTCACCATGTTCTTGAGAGGGGTTTCAAGTAAAGCTGTCCCCCTCGTCAAGAGACTTTTGTCACAAATGAATGAACATGGAGGATTTTCGTCAACTCAGGACACTGTCGTGGGCATTACAGCATTGGCTGATTTTGCTGTCCAAATTTATTCGACTGGGGTTTCATTCAAAATTCAGATGAAAACAAAAAATGGAAATTTTGGCAAGGGTGTTGTAATCAATGATGAAAATTCTATTGTTACGCAAGAATTCGATGTTCCACCAGAGACTAATTGGGTAATTTCAATAATTAATACTAACAAAAAAAACGTATTCAAGTGAAATTAGACTACAAGTAAATGGTATGTACCCTACCTATAAGCCTTAAGATATACGAGTATATACGTCAAAATTCAAAATTATGACTTCAAAATATGACCTAAAATATCTTTAGTACTTACCTACGGTTTATAGACAATGGACCATAGGACATTTCACCTAAGAGAAATATACCCTAACAAAGGCGAATGCCCTAAGAG
>JAQIXA010001750.1:0-22214 GCA_034699045.1 Nanhermannia cf. coronata Gr-Ori-00579
ATATTGGCTTTAAAAAAATTTAAATTTTTCGCCATAGATATATGGATAACCCTGTACTTACATGCATTACAAGTATATACTTGCATTTATCGGTAGTAAATAAGCAATAAGCAAATAGTATAATTATCTAAAACCATTAACTGCCAATAAATATAGTTCATGTACATACAATGTAGGTACTAATGTACAGTTTGGTTATATACGAGTATATCTGTATATGTGCCGGTAATATCGGCACTATATTAACATACTGATACTGAAAAACGACTGACAATCTATTTACTGCATTTATATATTGTATTTAATTATTAATTTTCTTTTTTAAATAGCTGTCAGTCCAAAATCTCATATTCAATACGAAATAAGGGGTCAAAAAGAGATTCGGTCAACATAGGACCTGATATTTGACCATTAATTAATTTGAAAATGCTAATTTAAACTTGTTTAAAGCTTCAATTTTGAAGCCTTTATGCCCTTTTTTATTTCATAATCTTTGATTCACTTTAAAGCCCAATATCAGGTCTGTTTCGTTAAAAAATTCAGAAATCAAAGTGTGCAGATCAATACCTCAAGTTTATAAAATATCTGATATAAGTAAGATACTCAAATTCTTGAAAACTTTTTTGAAATTGTTTGCCCTTTCAACACGAGAATCGAGTTAAAACTGACTCTCGAAAAACCATTAACATTAAATTCTGGTTTCTTTCAGTTTAATCCAATTAATTTTTGTCTCAATTATCAATTAATTTTATAGGTAGGTACTTGTTAATACTTGGTCGGTTCTCAAGTTTATTTTGGAATTTTTTTACCTAATATTTTATACTATACAGGGTACAATTTTAGCATAAAATCTTGACAAAGATTAAGCTTATGATTTAAAGTATTGTATTTCAAAACTTACCTAAAGGTTATCCTTATTACTCTAGTAGATAGATACTTACTAATAAGTGCTATTAGTATGTATGTATGCTTATGTAGATACTTTTATGAATAAATAAAGTAAAATATTATTAGGGATTTTCAAGTGGGAGAAAGAGCCTCAAAAAATGAAATTCGACTGTGCAAAATTTGCAAAAACCCTGAGCTTTTCCTCAAAAATCCATTTTTTACCGAAATTTGAGTCCCAAAGTACGCAACTACTTTGTACTAGTGCTAGTACTGTACTAGTATCTACTACCACTACCACTATTATACACGTATATAAGCAATTTTCCTTTTTTTCTTTTTTTTTAGAAAAAAATTAAAGCATTTCTTGAGAATTCTATTACTCTAGTGTACCAGTGTACTTAAGGATAATATAAAAAAAATGATTCACAAAATTCTACTACTATTTGTATTGTACTAGTAAGTACCTACTAGTAGTAGGTACTTGTTAAAATGCCTTTCTCAGATTATTTATTTTATTACGAAAAGGCTCAAATTTAGAAATAGGATTCTTATCTCCTAATATATTTATGCTTTTATTATTCTCTACCTATCTGTAGTATGAGCATATTTATTTAATTTGAAAAATATTACTATACTTAAGCTAAGTTAAGTGATAAAATGAAAAATAACTCAAAGAAAATATAATTCTATTACATTCATACACTTGATACTTGTAACATTTGACTGTAAAAAAAACATTTATCAGCTCAAAAAAGCTCAGATTTGGGACTATTTTTAGAAAATAATTAATGTTTAGTCTCAAATTAATCAAATTATTAATTAAATTAGGTAAGCACATTTTATTTCTTCAAAAATGTTCAAAACCCTCCTAAATTGTCCAAAATATTCCGAGTTTAAAAGTAGGGACTATTAGTTAAAGTTATAATTACAAAACTAAAGGAAATTCTGACTTTGTTCAATATCTTCTACCTACTTAAAAAGTGTCGGTTTTAAATTTTTTTGAAAATTTCTGAGATCTAGGTCAATTGTCTAGGACATTTAGCTTTCTAGGTCTGTGGCATATTTAAATCAAACTTTTTTGTATTCAATAACCTTAATAAGGTAAAATAACGATCATATTTTGGCAAATATTTCTATTTAGGATTAATATAATAGATATATATTTATTGGTTTAAAGGTGTTTCGTAGACACGAGCTACAAATTATATATTGAAAATTGTCGACAGGAGTTTAAAGTAAATTTAATTTAAATTTCAAAAGATGAAAGGCCAATTAGTTGTCGGATTTTGGTTGATTTCTGAGAAATTTCTCCAAATTCTTTCATCTTTTTTACACCTTGAGTTTACAACAGCTTACAACAAGGCTTGTCAAAAGCACAAAGAGCACAATTTCGATCATAATAGCATAATTTTGATATTTTTGAAATTGTAAATGGCAGTAAAAAGTATATTTTGTAAAATTTTAAGAAAAATTTACTTTTCAAATTCAACAAATTTCTATAAACTATCTTTTTTAACCTAAAATAGATCTAAATTTTTCTGTAGCTTCACACCTTATTTTAGTTAAAATTTTGAAAAAATCCAGATTTTCAAATAATGTTTAATTCAAAAGCTTTAAGGTTAGGACCGTTCGGCTTTTAATTAATGGTGACTTTAGAGACAGGTTAACAAAGCAATTAAAGAGAGTTGAATGTCATGTAGCATATCAAAATAAAGATTGGAGTATTATTGATTTCAGTCTACTTTAACCAAGTTTATAAAAATTAATTAAGTAATTATAATTAGCAATTAAAAAAGTCAACTAATTGCCCCAATTATCTCCAAATTAGATTTCTTCAATTTTAAGTCTATTTTTTGAGGTTAGAATATTGGAAATTGCAAGGGCCAGTAAATATTTGTCCTATCTTTCTAATGGACAACAAATTAGCAATTGATTAACTATAATTACTTAATTAATAATTTAAAACGAAAATGTAACAGCTAATGAGGGTCTCTACCGGATCTCAAGGTTTTATAGGTATATCTCAGTTGAGAAATACCTATAGCTACCTAGCTATCGTAGCTCCATCAATGCTCAGAAATCAACTGGCGCTAATAGCCGCTAGTCCTTAAAGAGATTATAAAAATGATATTCTCCTAATGATATTAATGCTTAATGATATTAAGTATCTATTACTATTTTTGTCATATCCAGTTTTAAGATTGTGCTTCTTAAATTAGGCTAAGAAACTGACAATTTTGCTTAAAAATATACCTACCTTATAAGGTCGGTATATATTGATAGTACGAGTATAAGCAGAATTTTAAAAAACTGAAAGCATAATTTGGTAGACCTTGCCCAACCCTTGCTTACCAAACATCATAAATTTGAATTAATTCCATCCAGCCTATGTCAACATGCCCTTTGACAGAAAAATCATCACAATAGAACAAATAATGAAGGTAGGGTACTAAAGTCTAAAGTATGTAATGGTAGGTACATATAAGGTATAGAAGCAAATTCCAATCCTTTGATTTCCACTTTTCTCCTGAATTCTCTGAGTTTCTGAATTCAATTCAAAACTGTTATTGACATTTATTCTACTACCTATGTATACTTATACATACATGCCTATTTTATGTACAATTGTAAGTCTAAATCTAAATCAAAAAGAAATGCGAAATATTCCCCCTTTTTAATGATAAATCAAGTCATTTAAATGAATTCCTTTACTTTATACACTATTTTTTTCTGGTAATACTGATATATACAAAATATCAGTACATAGTATACTTAGCTAATAATATACAATATACCTTGTTCTTTTAATTTAAAATTTATATTATAAAATTCTGGCAAGTTATCATGAATCAAGAACTAAAATCCCTTGTACTCGTCGTACATTTACCTAATCCAATACGAGTAGATAAAATGTTTTTGTACAAAACCATTAAATGGATATTTTTATTTTACAATTTGATGATTGTTTTATATAAAATTTGAATCCTAGAAATTTTATTGTGTTGTGTCATCACTATGTCGTGTGTAACATTAACATTTATAAAATATTTTAATGTAAGGTACCTACCCTACTTAATACATAATCTACTCGTACATAAGTAATCTTTGTAAAATACCCTACAGGAATTTCTATCAAGTAAATTAGGTTTTAAAGTTTTCAATTTTGTAATAAGTGAATAGTGTTTTAATGATGGTTTTATACATACATCTATATTAGAGGTAAGATTTTTAACTTTTGTTGAAAACTTATTTAATAAGCCACTAAAAGACATCAAATAATGAGATTATTTCTTCAAAAATAAATATTTTAATGAGCTTAGTAATGCACAAGTGCTGCGTAGATCATAAAAAAAATCATTTCTAAACTTTTGCCTAATTACATTATTATAGTATCTAAAGTATTACTACTACATTATAGCTATATCTGTAGTACTTACTACTACCAATACTATCTATACACTATGGGTATTTACAAGGGTAAAGACCTTGCTGTCTACCTGGATCTTGATATCTGATCTGATCTGACATAGTGTATTGTAATCATTACCCAAAAGCCGATATTCATATACCTATACTCATACTAATACTCATCATATCTAAGTATATTAACTTTGCAAGGATTATATCCAAGGTTTTTCGTAAGCATCTAAATTTAAATTTGACAAAATATCGAGTTTTTTAAGACGGTGTATCACTCTCCTAGAACAACAATAACATTGGTAGTACCCTAATACCTAGTAGTTCTTAAGGTACTACTACTACTACTAGGTACTACTCGTATTATAGGTATTATATATAAAAAAATATAACTTTTTCAGACAGTTTTTTTCAACTTACAACAACTAAACTACAGATAAATAAAATAAGTTGAAAATATAGTAAAATACCTAAGCACTAACCATAACTATCACTTATGATTTTGAAATAACTTGATCTTTGATATTTTTATTTACGCTTTATTATTAGGAAAAAGTTTAGTTTCAGACTCTCAAAAGTCTATACTATTTATCATTAAAAGTAAAACTAACTATTCTTAAAAAAATCTAATAAGTATCAGTACATCTCACTTGTAGTAGGTACATTTATGATTTTATATGTTTATGAGTAATGAGATATTTATTATTTTTATGTAGGCAGATATTTCAGAGTTCAAATATATTCGAGTAGGTAGAAACCGATAGCTTGGAAAAATGTCAATTTTTGTAGCTAAAATCAATGGAGACAACTTTCAACCTAAGTTTAAAAGAAATTTGATAGACTTTTTACTCATAAAACTGACAAAGATTTCTCTCATAAGGTCTCTATTTTGAGTTATAAAATTGGAGTATGGTACCTATATGTTAGGTACAAAGTATTTCAGCTTTGATTTATAATATTTGACAAAAAGATAGATATGGTATTATGATAATAATTTGTAATTTGAATTTTTTTTAGAGAAATCTGAGAATTTATGTAAATATATGTAATTGACATAAAACTCGAAATATGGTAAATTCAATGATTAGTAAAATTTACTTAATTGGACTTATTAAAATTTTACTTAATTTACTTAATCATTCTTGTTAAATTTTCATTTTGCCAAGCCCTTTTTATAAATGTTAAAACTCTTATTATACTCGTATTGGGTTAGGAAAAATTAAAAGGCGAAGGTTTTTTTGAAGGTTTTTAGAAACCAAAATCTATTGTACCCTACCTATTCAAAAATGGGAAAACAATTCTATCAGTAATAATTGTATTCTATACTACTTACTTACTACTGGTGTTCGTATATAAATAATAAATCGCTTGGAAGTGTTTTTACAACTTTCTTGGTCTATTTTAATTTCTTAGAATTATTTGGAAGCACTTTACATACTAACATAACACATAACCTTTTAAGATCTAACTTTATTTTCACACTATATAGAGTACTTTATGACCCCAAACAAACCCATAAATGGATAAAAAGGAATGATAAATAAAATAAAAATATCTCTAACGATAAGTACCTACTGCCTACTAGTAGGGTACTTACGAAATTTTGTCATTTACTTAGATTTATATAGTGTGCATCATAAATATGGCACAGTTAACCTATTTTTGGCATTATTTTACTCATACAATACTCATACAAAAAATCCAAAGTCAAATCCTACAGGTAGTATTACAGAATATATGGATCTAATTATTCAAACCAACAAAATAGTATACTGGGTACTTGTAGATTATAATTGAACCTGAAAGAATCTGAATCTGAAAGAGATAAGACTCTATTATCAATGATCAGGATATGAATCAACTTTTTTATATAATTTGAGAAATTTAAGAAATTTAACGACTGTTACTCATTTGTGTACCTCAAAAACCCCAAACTATAAAATGATTCTTTTATTTTTTGTTTGTAAATTTAAAAAAAATGTCAAAATATCAAAACTTTGATCAGTATTTTTTTAAGGATATAAATAAACTAATGGTGACCAACGTCAATCTGACTCTATTACGCTTAAAATTCAGAAACGAGAAATTAAAAGGTCGAAAAAAGATTCAATAGATGCAGAAGATGCAGAAGATCTGAGGTAGAAATACAATAAACAGTAGACCACAAAGTCAGTTTATTCATTTATAGGACCTCAACTCTATCTCTTCTACCCACATCACAATAGTAAGGTATATTACATAGGAATTTTTATTGCATTTCCTGGACTTGATGACCTTTTTTTATCTCGTGGTTCAGGTAAACTATGGTGTTTTACAAAGGATTTCATAGCTCCTGAACACTGAAGTTATTTTTGATCTGGACTTGAATAATGACAAGATAGATACAGGTTTGCGTGGGAGAGTTTTTTGTACTTGACCAACTATATAATGTAGGGGTAGATTAAGGGTAGTTCGGAAACGTTTTAAAAATTTGCCCACTCTCCTTTCAGAATAAACCAGTTGACCTATATTTTTTATATCTACAATAATATTTTAAGATAGCCAAGAAATTCTCAAATAAATTTCAGGTCAAAATGACAACGAAAAAGTAAAAAAGTCTAAACAGTATAGTGTTTCTAAAATATCTAAAATCTACTGTCAAACCCCTAGTAAGATTCGTAAAATAAATACCTATGAAAATTTGAATTATTATATGATCATGCTTCACATGAACATGTTTAATTTAATTAAATACTTTATAATAATATTCAGTAGGAAGAATTCTGTATCTATGTATGGTATATGTATGTATGTGAATCCTATTGAAAGGGAGGAACTTTTAAGGTTTCTTATAGGGATTTTTAATATTAGGAGGTTTTCTTATATAGAAGTTTTACTGTAATACCCTTAGATTTAGTACCTCCTACTAGATTAGTAGATTTCTCCTAATAAACTGAGAATAACTTTATAAGTTTTAGAAATTTTCCCGAATTTATCAGAAAAGTAAGTAAGTAAATAGAAATTTTGGAATCCAGAAGGTAATCCTCATTAATCTCTTTTAATATAGTACCTTAATTTAAACTTTAATACTGCCGATCTTTTTATGTATCTACCTACCTACGTATTTTGTACTTACACAAATATCAGTAGGTAGAGATATACTTGTAGCTAATATAAATAGAATAGTTGATACTATGTATGTACATAGGTACATTAGGTACTTATCCAGATGTGGGTTTATTATAGGTAAGGTTAGGTCTTTTCAAATCCTTCTAATCCACCTGTTATCAAAGATGAAAGTCTTGTCTTTTCATCATTTAATTGCAACCAAAGTCAGAACAGATGATTTTTAATGAATTTTAACATTTGCAACCTACATTACTTACACAGTTCTCCCTTATTTACTTATATACACAAAGCAGAGATGTTCAAATATCACACCACACAAAAAATTCAAAATCTTTAAAAATTTCCAAAGAATTTCCAGAAACGAAAAGAAATTCTAGACAAATATACAATCTTTATAGACACTATTCTAATTCAAATTGAATTTTACTTTATATCATGTTAGCTATTAGCTAAATACTTGAACACTGATGTTTTGATTGAATTTATAAAGATTAATAAAAATTTTATGATTTGATTTTTCGGAAGATTTGTATCCTACTATAAGTACCATGACATAGGTAAGCATTTACAAGATACCCTGTAAGCTTTATTTGACGTTGAATTTTCAAGGACTTTGAGTTTTCAAACACTGAAAAACAAAAATATGAACACCCAGAATAAATACCTACGACTTTATATTACGAGGTAGATACTAGTGCAAGTAGGTAGGTAGGTAACTCGTAGGGTACTTATGATCTCTATGTTTCTGCATATTTGACAATTCAAGATCAGTTTGTGTTTGTATAGTGATATAGAGGTATACCTAATGTACTAATAAATGTACTAAATAACTAATTCCAAGTTAGAAATTGTAATTATTCGAGTCAGTATTTCTCAAAATATCTGTATACTAAAATACAGATAATAGGTACCACGATAAATTTTATATTGAATTCGATCAAGAAAAGCTTGGTTAATTGTAAAAGGGTTAATAAATATTAAATATCCGGACTCGACTAATAATAGCTACTTAGTGCATGGTTATGGTATTGTACAAAAACTTGATTAGTTATGCGAAATTTGGATAAATGTTTAATTTTATAAAAAATTGTGCTAAAATTTTCTTAGTTTTTACAAAATTGTGAGAAAAATTTGTCTCAAAATTTTAATTACCGTGTGAAAACATACATTCTAGCAATTCTGAATAGAAATTGATATAAAATTTGTATAAAAAATCTCTAGGGTTGGTAATTTTTTAAGCCTAAATCGGGTTCTAAATTTTTTTTCTTGAATCCCATGTCTAATAATCTTATTTATTTGTAGTAGATTAAATAGGTAGTAGTAGTAGTTGCATACATAAATACATAGTATGGTATGGTATGACTTTTAAATCCTTTTTTAGATAGAAAATTTAAAGAATTTTTTTTGCAGTTTGAGGATTTTTTTTGTGTAAAAATTCAATTTCATATCCTTACCTATTAGGATATATTTTTCCTATATCCTTACTTTGAATTAAAAGGATTAAAATCGACAGCTTTTCATAAAGTCGATTTTTCATTCAATATAAAAAAATCCTATTGAGGTTTGAAAGGAACTTTTTTGAGATACATATGAAAATCAAAGATTAACAAAATGAAATCTATCTAGGTATAATAATACTTATATAATTTGAAGAATTCCTTTTAAATATACTAGACTTAAATGAATTTTTCGCCTCAAAAAGTAAAAGTTAATCAAAATATCCCTTGTATGATTTCTCATCAAAATGATCTGATGTGGTTTTTATTTGAAGTATAAATTGAAACTAATACATAGTATCTTTCTATAACTGATAGACTTGTGTTTATTTTATAACCTAGCTTTCTAAAATTATCGGTTTTGGTTCGAAAAAATAAACCAAATGACTATAAAAATGACCGATTGTCAAATTAAAATTGAGAAAAATTACAACATGTTGGTCTAATGTCCGATAGAGTAAATAAATATATAGTTCAATATGGGAATCACATACTTTAACATATTCATCTGATAATTTTGCCATGTAATTACAAGTAGGACTTTTTTCGTGGGGGTCAAATATCCGTTTTTTGTCAAATATCTCCCCGTCTTATGTATTTCGACCATTTGTCTCTTCACCAAGCAAAATATCGATTAAAGAATATTATAAATTTTAATAGGTTAAAAGAGGGCTGATCTTTGCAAATTCTCATATTTAGAGATCATTTTATGAATTCTTTACGCGTTTTATTAATTTTAAGAAATTATCTCTATATTTCATACTGATAGATATTCTACACTATTCTCTCTCTATAACACCTCCACAGGGTTATATGAAACTTAATTCTGGATTATAAAGCAAAATACGACTTATTAAAGGGCCCAAAAGAGTTTGGGAGGTTGATTAACTATGTAACCTTATAGAAATTGGATAAAACAAGAGAATTTTTTTAAACACTTTAACTTTAACTTTAGTTACTTTGTAAAAGTAGAACTTTATACAGAGGGTTTACTCTAAAGTCAAAAATTTTGATTGTGCAACTTACCGGTTTATTTTATGATCTCTTTGAATGGATTTTTGGCAGGTTTACTTAAATTTAAAATCCAAAGATAGCTAAATTTCTATATACATATCTAATTCTAAGTATATAGGTATAATATGCTAGGATAAGACTTTCTTTTCTTTCCAAGACTTTCTCCATAACTTTCTTTGACTTTCTCCATATGAAATGGGGGGGATTAATTTTACTTACATTTTGTCTAATAAAATTCTTAGCCTTACCAGCATAAAAAGGATTAAAAGGAGCATTTAGAATTTAGTCATTTGGCTTGAATCCAATACCTATAATAGTAATATCAAAGCCTGAATTCTGAAAAGGATACCTTTGGTCTTTTACTTTTAATATAATAGGACAAAAAAGTGATTCACTTTTTTCGAAATAAAACCTTATTTTTAACTAACCTACTTTATTACCTTTTCAGTGTTCAATTGTAGGTAGTTAATACTTCAAAGGACAAAATAAATTCTAAATATAAATTTGATCTTTCGATATTTGATTTTTAAATGTTTATATAAACAATTTAGGATTCTACTTTTGAAGTGACTTTTGGATTTGTACAATTGTACCAGGTCCCCTATGGTATTTGGTATTTGTGACATTTTATTTTGTGGCATTTTTTTTATTGAAGAAAGCAAGTAGGAATATTCCGCAACTACCAACTCCGCACCCGAACATTTAAAAAATTAATAATCTAAATTGGGGAATATGGAATGTATCCTAAAGAAATAGGGAAAGTCTCCTAAAAACTTATACCTAAAAAATTCACAAATCTCGTTCCTCTGGTTCGTCTGGCCGTTAGATGCGGATCTAAATACCCCCGAGTGACCCACACGCTTCCTGGAACTAATCAAGGTGTTATGATTGCAATAAGTTAGGTTAGGTGAAATTTATCAGGTATAAATTTTTAGGAGACATTCCCTATTTCTTTAGGAGTGTTTTTTTATCACCCATCTAAATTTTAAATACCTATAAAAAAATTTTCTATGTCAAAATTTTTGCCTCAAAAAACTGTAAAATATTAAGAAAAATATGAATTCAAAATTTGTATTTTGTCGGATTAACTCATTTAGACCAGTCGGTATTTATTTTGAACAAGTCGGTATGGTATACCGACTTAAAAATTTCTACAACTAAACCTATGGCGTATGGATTGGGTGCGGAATATTCCGTGACCCAAAGCGAGTACCCAACCATGATAAAAATTTTGTTTGAAGTTTGAACCTGACCTGAATAGTAATTTCAATCAAGTTGATAAATGGATAAAAGTGTACAAATTGTAACACAAAAAGAAATCTAGTTGTGTATGGTTTTTTACTACTACCATGTATACTTTTAGATGGGTAGGGTAGGGTTATAGGATACTTTTTTCTACTTTTATTTGTTTCTATTTTTCAATAAAAGAATAATGTTAATCCCTTGTATAGATACATACTCCTAGTGTCTTTATACCTATATGTATCTACATTTTATGCATTGGTACTTACCTATGTATATTTTGTATCCAAATTCATATTCAATAACATAATATACTCGTATAAGTAGTAAATAATTCTAGTATTTAACATTAGTTTAAAAATTCCTAAAATTATTTTTAGTTTCTTTTTCTTACTAGAGCAGTTGTCTAAATCTAATATACCTACTCGTACTCGTACCCTAACTATACAAGTACCTAGTCTAGTATGTTAGAATTTATTATTTTAAATAAAATAGAATCCTACGAATTGAGAAGGGCTCGAAACAGCATGTAGTAAGTATTAAGACCTACTTGTATTACTGATACTGATAGGTTATGGTATCGCATGAAACTGTTAATGAATACTTTATTAAAAATATCTATCGAAATTTCAGAAAATTCTGAGAAAGTCTAGTAATTAACTATTTTTTGCTTTATAGTATGTACACTACTACTATTATAAGCAGAGTAGTAGTGTTCCTATTGAAGTGTTCTACTTTTGTTTATTGACCTAATTTAAAAAACGCATTTAATTAGTTATTTCAGGTTAGTTATAAATATATTTATTTGTTATTTGATCTATAGAGTATTTTGTATAAGTAGGTCACTTTTATGTTAAAATAATCAATTACCTTACCTTACCATATATTTATTTATTGATAAAAACATAATTAGACTTTTATAAGGGGGTAGGTACATTATCTTGTATCTATTCTATAAGTATACCAAATTTAGGGCAAAAATAACCCGCAAAACTCGAATTTGAGGTAATTTTTTGATTTTGATTTAAGATAGGATAGATCAGAACTTTATTTGAGTATTAAGATTTGTCTGATTTTTTAGAAATTTTATTTAGTCTTGCTTTTTAATTGATTTATTCAATTGCAATTACATAGACCTTAAATAATCTTAAAATGCCTCAAAATTTTAAAAATAGTAATAGGTATGTATTTAAAAGGAACTAGTCATATTTATTTGGTACTTAGGATTAGTAAGTTGATATAATTTTGAATTTTGAGAATGCATAAAGGTAGTTGAAAAATGACTCAAAATGCATCATATAAAATAGATCAAAAAAGTATTCTGTAATTTGAAACTTCATTTCATTTCTATTCTAAAGATTTTTATCGATTTTTTTCAATAAATATTTCAGATTCATATTATCCAGATTTTCAAATTCGAGATATGTGCATAGATATTAATTAAAATAGGTAGATGTACGTACCTATTTATATATCATCTAGAGTTTATATTGAAATTCTCAGATTACTGACTGATTTCAAGCAACAAATCATAAAGTATGTAGCTATCTACATAGTTAGGTAGTGTGTTTTAAATATCTTTTTTTATTAATAGTACCAGGCAGGCTGCAGGCATGCATTGAAACGAGAATTGAAATATGATATTCTTAATAAAAAGACACAAATAATTTGAATTTCGAGTAAAAGGATTCAAATCATGTTATTTCTCATTAGGTAGTTCAAACAAATACAATATACCTGTTTGCAATTATCAGTCAGTAGGTAATAAAATGACCTACTATGGTATTTGTAGGTATTTTATAAATAGAATGGATATTTTCATATATAGGTATGTATAATTTAAATTACATTAATTAGGCTTCAAAATTTTATGAGCTTTTTAATTTCAAAATATGAAACAACTATATTATTTATAAGCTACCCGTATACTTGCTAAATGTCAATTTTAAATATGAATTTTGTGCTTTTTTATATAGGCAATTTAGCTTCAGATTGAAATTCTCAATTTTAAATCTGCATCCAAATATCAGATTTAGAATTTTTTTCGAGTTCTAGGTTATAATTTTCAATGTCAAAAGCTTTAAAATATTGAGAAAACTGTGAAATACAGATACTAGATAATTCTAGTAGTATTTATAAATTGAACCTGTCGATATATTTTTTGGACCAGTCGGTCTAGGATCAATCAGTACGGCATTGGATTATTAAGATGCATAAAATTCTTTAATAAATGATGAATTTATTTATTTCTTGTAAAATCTTTTTTTAAAGTCATAGTTTCATAACTAATTGATCCAATTTTAAGTCACCTTTTGTTACTCCTAGAACTCGCCAAGAATCACAATACAATAAGTGTTGTCTTGAAATACAGAGTGTGACATTTTTATATCAAAATTTTAATTATTCAAAAAATTGGCAAAGATGCCAAGTAGAAGTAAGAATAAAATCCTTCAAGATCATGAACGGCCTTTGAGTTTGAGGTCTGAGGATTCGAATAATAATACAATGGCTTTAAATACACTGACTTTAAATGCACTGGCTTTGAGTAGAGAGGTTTATTCAGATGCAGTACCAGAAGAGAACAGTACTCGGTCAGCTTCAGCTTGGAAAAACATCAAATTTTGGCAAAAATTCACGAAATCAATCTTTACTTATGAAGGCCTACACCTCTATTTGAACTCGGTTCAATTTGGATTCTCATTGGCAGTTCTGGCTTACATCGTTTTGGAGTATGTAAAAAAAATTATTATTATTACATAAGTATCTTTATAATTCCGATAATTTTCGCAATTTTTTGTAATTTTTGTCCTTTTTTAATCTAGTCAAGAAATTCTTAGACAAATTATGGAGAAAGGAATTTCTGAATCGGTCATTTTCATATTGTAAGTTTACAATTTGAATATTTTTCAATCATCCTGTTTAAAAAAGGATCTTGAAAGGAAACTGGCCCTTAGGGAACCCTTGATCTTGACAAAAGATCTGGAAAAGGTCGATTAGTTCTCGAAATACTACAGTCCAAATTCCGATCAGATTTTGGACTCAAAGGTTTTGAAATCTTACAATAAATTCGAGTAGAACTTTTGGGCTCCACCAAATTTCGCAATACTATATATTTACCGAAATATGAGATTTTTTAACTTGGCAAAAATCATGGTTTTCGTGGACTTGTGAATTGACAAAAAAATATTTTCGATTCTTGGGTTTTATGAATAAATTTGATAAAATATATCTAATTAGTAGGGTACTATGAATGTCACATTAACATTTCAAAATCCAGGTTACAACAGAAAGACCTGTTCCCTCGTTAATCTTTGTACTTTTCTAGGTTTGAACTGGTTCTCTACTTTGCGGTTCGATATACGATAACTAAGCATAATGTCCCATCCAATTATATTTCCCTTCTAATGGCTGTAAGTTTGACTATAATTCAAAATCAAAACTATGCATTTATAGATATAGTAATTATAATTGAAATTTTATACTGAATTTGTAGAGAGCATTTATCGTTTATAATTTGGACTATAACTTTGAGATCAAAAAGAGAAATATGAAAAAAAATGATGAACTAAATAATCTGCCAGAAAAGAATCCTAATTTTGAACCATTTATATTCTTCACAATTACAGTCTTGGCTGGTGCTGGATTGGCTTTGATGTCTACGGTAATTTTATATTCATTTTTCTAAAAAAGGATCTCAATTTCTTAAATTTTTAATATACTTTTATTTTGTGTCTTTTTTTAGAAGTTATTTCGAGTGTTCAAATGGGAGAAAACAGCTTTATGTGTCACGAGCCTAGTTTCCACTTTTACTTCAATACTTTTGGTCACCTCGATGGGATTAAATAACTTTGGACTGGCTGCTCATCTTCAAATGGCACACATTTGGTCAATAGTATCGTTTTTCTCGATGATATTTGTAAGATCTTTTATTACTCATCGTCAGAGACTTACAAAGATTTATCTTTCTTGCTTTCTTTTAATTAAACATGCCTTTTAAAACACTTTTCTGATTTCTGTATCTGGACTTTGAAATATGACATGGTTCAAAGATGCCTCACCAATACAAAACCGAAAACTTTTTTTTTTGGTTTTTTTGCGTCAATTTTACAGATTCTCCAAATATCACATCCCACTTCCCACCCTCCAAATCCCAAAAGGAATTTGAAGCTCGCTAGCTCAACTAACTGCAAAATTACAAATTTCTAAAGCTATTTCTTATGGGATTTTGGTCTATCATTGGAACAAAACCGTGGTATTTGGTATTTCGATAATCTGTGAAATTGAGTAATTAAAGTTTTTTAATCTTGATGCCCAGTATGGGTTGGCAGTCAAACAACCTACGGACCTTTAACTACAAGACAAAATATCTACGGACAATGACCTACAGACCAAAAACTACAGTATATTTTGGTCTACGGACATTTGACCTACAGTACATAGGACTCACAGACATAGGGCCTACGGTACACAAGATACACAGACTATATACTTACGCACTATACACCTATAGACAATAGGTCTACATATATTTATGTAAAAAGAATACCCGATAAAAGAAAAAATTTTGAGTAAAGCTTAAGCTGATAAGCTAATAAGTAGAAAAAATTATTAAAATATAACTTTGATAAAGTTTCAAGGAAATTAAGGTTTTTAACCTTATGGTTTGTATGAATAAAATGTAATTTCTTCTCTGACTTATGAATTTCAAGCTTAACTTTCATTAATAAATATTGTGGAAGCATACCACAAAATACCTACAAAAATACTGTAGTTTTTTGTCCATAGGTCTATAGTCTGTAGGTCAGATGTCCTTGTAGGCCTGTTGTACTGTAGGTCATATGAGCGTGTAGGTCACTCGTCTGTAGGTCAATTTGTAGATCAATTGTCTGTATAACAATGGTCTGTAGTATTTTGTCCGTAGATATTTTGGTCCGGTACCCCTTATTAGTACCTAAGATAATATATAGGTCATTAAGTCAAATAAATTTCATTTTATTTTAAAATATTCAAATAAACAAATGTTTCTTAGAATTTTCAATAATGCCACTACCAATGCAATTTTAATTTGACCAAATTGTATCTATAAGATGAGAAGTATTGATGTATCTGTAATTGAAATTATTCAAAGTTGAGTAGGTAGGGTAAAAATCCTAATTCAAAATAATTTTTAATAACTATTAATAACTAATCATAGGGTAACATAACTTGGACTTATACAGATATATGCTCTTAAGGTCTAAAATATTTTTTTAAAAATCTAGTAAAATTATGTAGGTTAGTTAGATATCTTTTCTTTTCTATAGACATAAAAGGTCTGAAATTTTATACTAGATAGGTTTTAGAAACTCATATTTTTTTTAAATTATTCTACCTGGATTACAGTACATATACTTGCATATTTAGTCATCAAAATTTCAAAAATTTCAATCTAAAACATAATTTTATATTTTGAATGTAGTAAACTTGCCTTTGACTCATGGTTTTTGTTTTTTCTTCAATTTGAACTTGTTGAAAAACATTAGAAATTTGCTCAAAATGTGTTGAAAGCCTTTTAGTGAGCAGACTCAATGAATCTGTATACAAATTGATAAAAAATAAAATCCAAATTCCATTTAAAGGATGTAAAACACATAAAGTCATTGAATTACACAGAGTAAAAAGACATTTGAGAAGTTATAATAAAGCCTAGTATCCGAAATTTTATGTGTAAATTTGACCAAAATAGGAATGAGATTAAATCGGAGCTATTTATATCAATATGTAGATATGTTATTTTATTTTTCAAAAATATAACGAATATTACCATTTAAAATTTTTTGCAATAGTATTTTTTTTTAAATGTGTTTTTTACTAAAGAAATTATGATTATGATCGATTAGTCAGTTTTTAAAACTTGTGTCTCAAGTGTCAGACATAATTGGTTTGAAATCATTTATTAATATCAGTATTTCTTCAAAAAGCTTTTTTAGTATACCCTACTATCATTATAGTATTACAAATTGTAGATAAAATTTATCAAATATTTATAATTTCTTGTGTATTTTAACCTAATTTTATCATTATAGTAAAGCTTATTTTAATATTAGTACCATACTTATCAACTTAAGATTAGGAATTTGTTCAAATTTATTTTTTTTAAAACAGGTTTAGTTTTCCTTGTAAATTTCATAATTATTATGTATGTACTTGTACGATAAGGAAAAAAATTAAAATTCAACTTGAATCTCAAATATCTACAATCATTTCAAATCCAAAAAAATTGAACTTTTAAAAAGGATACCTCATATGGATTGTGTTGAATATATACCCAGGAAAGGTATACCTAAATATTTTATGTAAATTAGAATTGCACATATTATATTATAATATGTACTTAAAGATATATAGGAGCTGGCCATGCTTGCGCCTTATACTGCCTTACCTAATTGACTATATAATAATACATATCTAAATTCTAAATAAAAATAAATTTCTCTATAAAGGACACAAAATTTACGCATTTTTTTGTCTATTTGGAAGGAAAAAATCTTTTATTTTTTAAAAAAATGTTGATTTTGATCTCAATTTTACATTTAATTATAATGGGATCGAGTAGTTTTGGTCCACGATATCAATTTACCTGGTTAGTAGATTAGTATTAATGCTTTATAAAGATATTTTGCTCTATACTAGTAGATATATACCTGCAATCCATGTAAAGCAAGTTTCTAAAATAGAAATAGAAGGTAAAAATCCAAATCCTAGTCTGTCATTTACAAGTCTATTGTTCTTACCTTATTATTTTTATCCATGTATACATAGGCATATTAATTAAATTTAATTATACGAGTATAATTAATTAAACAATTGACAATTAAAAATACTTGTAATTTAACTACGAGGCAAGGATTATAAAAAAATTTAATATATTTTTGTGCTATTTTGTACAATTAAAAAATGAATGCAGATCCAAAACTTGAGGATTTGTTGAGCCAGTTGGGTAAAATCTTTGAATTTTTTTTAAAATATTTTGAAATTTTATGAATTTTTTTCAAATTTTAGGAAATTTTGGCAAATATCAGATAATTCAATTCTCACTACATTGTCTAACATGTCTTTTAGCGGGTTTACACATGTTGGCATTTACTTTTGTTGCAAAAACACCAAAACTTTTCAGGTAAATTTTGGATAAATTTTTTTTGAATTTTATTGTATTTTGTCAAAATTCAAAATGAAAACCTGGATTTCGTTGCATAGTCTATGATAGTCATGTAACGAAATCCAAGATTTCAACTTGAAAATTTAGTAAGAATATGAAATACAAATCTTGGATTCTTTAAAGGTTTTGATTTTTAAGTTGAAGGGATCTGTAGATTCAAAATTTTCAAAAATTTTTCCTATAAAATTTTTAAAATTCTAAAGGAAAAATATCATAGTACAACTTACCTAAAATTCTTTTTTTATTTGAAGGTGTTTTATAGAAGAACTCGATGGGAATTTAACGACCTTAAATCCAACTTTTAATCAAACTATATTAACTTCCTATATCCCTATGAAAGATGAGGATCATTTCGATTCTTGCAAAAAATTCTCAATTCCTGGCAATTTAAACTCAAGTTTGACTTCTTGTAATGGACAATTCATTTATGACAAGTCAATTTTTCACCAATCAAGGGTTTACGAGGTAATATAACTGATATAAGAGGTAGTTTAGGGATAGTTTGGAAACGTTTAGAAATTTAGACAGGTTGTTCTTTCATAAAAGAGTTATTTATTTTACTCGAAATTTTATAGATATGTAGAGATAGCCAAAATACTGATATTTTAGATCATATGCACAACTAGTTTAGGTGAAAAAGGGTTGTACAAATTTCGAAAAACATTTCCAAACTATCCCTAGTCTACCTATAAGTATTTTTACCTAAACTTTAAAACATCATTTTCAGTGGGATTTGGTATGTGAAGATAAATGGAGAAGAGCTTTGGCCCAATCAATTTATGTTTTAGGTGTAGGAATCGGAGCTCTAATTTGTGGAAGTTTATCAGATCGGTGATTAAAATTATGAAATTTTTTGCTAGATTGAAAAATCTTAGGTTTTGCCATAAAAAATGCCGTTTACCAACAAAACTATTACCGACAAACCGACATCTTGACCAAATTCCGCCAAAATTAAACAAATCTGACCTGTCAATTTCACTGTCTAATCAGATATTTAGTCAAAAATGCATAAAATCAATTTTGTCGGTAATAGTTTTAGCGGTGATTAAAGCTAATTTCTGGATAAAATTTAATTCAAATATTATATATTATATATTATACCTATTAGTAATTTGTAAAAAAAATATTTTTTTAGATTTGGAAGAAAAAAAGTGCTTTGTATCGCAGCCCTATTTCAATTTACTTTTGCATTTATTTCTGCATTTATTCCCAACTATGCTGCACTATGTGTCATACTATTTATCTATGGTTGTGTTGGATCTGCTGGTCCTGTTGTTCCTGGATTCATTCTAAGTACATTTTATTTTCAAAAAATTACAAAATTTAAGTTTAGGGTTTGTTGTTTTTAGCAATGGAATTACTTGAGAGGAGAAAGAGGCTTTATTGTGGAATCAGTAAGTATAAGTAGATACTCTGTATATTCTATTGAATTGAGAGTAGTTATGATTTTTTAAATTTTTACCGTAAAAATTTCAGTTTTTGGATCATTTTTTTCAATTGGAGTTTGTATCGTAACATTTTGGGCTTATTTGATCAGAAATATCACAATCTTACAAGTTGTTTTCTCACTTCATGCCCTTCTACTATTTGGACATTGGTTGTAAGTCTAGAAAATTTTAAAATTTGCAAAAAAATACAGAATAGATAGTTTTATGCCTAGGTATCTGTATAAGTTAAGTATAGACAAATTATTCGGAAAATGTTTTTGAAATGTTACCTGTTTTATGATGAACCAGTCAGATGTTAATTTGAGCTGAAATTTTTTATGATTCGATTGAAATATTAAAATAAGAATGTTAATCTATGGCTTAACAGGTAAATTGATATCTTGGGCCAAAACTTCCTTTATATTAAATGTAAAGTTGAGGTCAAAATAACATTTTTTTTCCTTATAAAAGCTCAAATCTTGTAGGTAATTTTTAGATTAGAAAGTTATGAACACCCAAAATTTCTTAAATGGAAATCTAATATTCTCTTTTAGGTCAAAATATGAATTTCTCCGAAAAAAGGGTGTCCAAAATTCTAACGTATCCGAATTATCCCTAATATCCCTGCTTTTACCAAATATAAATATAGAAATTCTAAAATTTAATTTTTTTCCAGTTTAATGGACGAGTCCATTCGCTGGCTTTGGGGACAAGGTCGAATTTCCGAAGCTATAAAAATTGTAAAAAAAGGTGCAAAAATGAACAAATTAGAATTTATTGATAAGGACATGTATAATAATAACGAGCTTGAAATTCGTCCAAATGGACAACTTGAGAAAAGTGATTCAAATCAAGAGGTCAAATCTCATGGTATTTTGGATTTATTTCGGACTCCAGTGATCAGATGCAGAGCTTTGATAATTTCACTATCATTTTTTTCAACATCGTTATCTTACTATGGTCTGGCTTTTAATACTGGATCATTACCAGGTCAAAAATAACTACTCTATAGTCTATAGTGTCTATAATTGTAAAATAATTAGAATTTTTATTGTAGGTGATCCATTTTTGATATTTTTTCTGGTGGCTGCTATGGATTTAATTGGAGATGTATTTATACTCTGTATGGTCAACCGAGTTGGTCGAAGGACTTTGAATTTTTCCTATCTTTACATTGCTGGAATTTCTTACTTTGTGATTGCATTTGTTCCACCAGGTAATTGTTCAAATTTTGGCTCTTTTAAATCATATTTTATCTATACAAAATACATGGAATTTTTTTTAGGAATTACTACAATTGTTATATCTCTAATTGGAAAAATAGCATGTGCTTCCTGTTTTCGAGTTGTTTTTAATTATACGGTATGTAATTAATAGTTTGTAGAAAATTTTAGCAAAAATTTTGGAAAATTAATGAAAATTGTGCATTCTTTCAGGGTGAAATGTTTCCAACAGGTTCGATTTCAAATCAAATTTTTGCTTGAAATTTTTTTTATCTTTTATCGTTAGTTGTAAGAAACTCCTCAACTGGATATGGAACCCTTGCAGCTCGACTAGCTGGAGTTCTAGCACCTCAAGTTTTATTACTAGTAATCAAAATTTTTTAAAAAATTCAAATTTTTCCCAAGTCTAATCAATTGATCTTATATTATATATTTTACTAGACAAGTGTGGACAAAAGGTTACCACCTGTAATAATAGGATCAGTTGCACTAATTGCTGGATTCTCATCACTTTTTCTGCCTGAAACACTCAAAAAAGATTTACCACAAACAATCCAAGATGGTGAGAAATTTGGTCAGGGTGATAATGCATTTAAATCATTTTATTCTTTCTGTAAAAATAAATAACCAAATAAATTTTTATATCCTTAATTCAATAGATATACATAATAATAATAAATAAACAAAAAATTTTGATACATTTGAATTTATATTACTAAATAAATCTACAAAGTATATAGGTAGGTATATGCTTAAGTATTTTCTATTTTATCTACAAAGGAAAATCGATGTTCTTATTGTTCCAGTACTAGATTCTTTCAAGAATCATTGCGAATCAGTATCTGGAATTTGTTTCATTCCTCGATTCTCTACGGATAATTCTATCAACATGTACAAGATACAATTATTCATAAATATTTCAATTTTTCTTTAAAATACTAATTTCATAAACTAGTTATACAACTAGTACTTTTAGTAGAAATCGTTTTAACATTTATGTAAAAATAGTATTTTTAATAGTTTAAGTATAAAATGCATAATTAAAATATATCTTGTACTTTACTGGGGGGATATCGATAAGTTTAGGGAGTATTTTGGGGATTATAGTGGGGGGTAAATTTAAGAGGAGAACTAATGTAGAATAATATGTTTCCTTTTTTCTTTTAAAATAAGGACAGGTCCAAAGGCAAAATAAACGGCA
>JAQIXA010001751.1:0-22192 GCA_034699045.1 Nanhermannia cf. coronata Gr-Ori-00579
ACTTTTCGATGCTTTTACTTTCGACGGTTTTACTTTTCGATGCTTTTACTTTCGATGGTTTTGCTTTCGATGCTTTTACTTTCGATGCTTTTGCTTTCGATGCTTTTACTTTCGATGCTAATGGGTGGAAGCATTTATTTATTTATTTATTAACTTTTAGATAATTTACTGACTAACGAGTATGCATCACTTCCTTTGTTTCTCCAATAAATAGATAGATACAGATAGATAGATACTTTTTAGGACTTTGATGAAGTTTACTCTTTTTTGCAAAGAGATACTTCTTATCCTTAGTAAAAGTATCTACATAGTTGGTATTAATAAAAGAGCCTTCAAAGTACTAGAAGTATTAGATAGTATATAGTATAGACAAGGTGTTCGGATAGATCAAAGAAGTCTTTTTCTTCATTTGAGACTTTTTTTTTTATTGTTTTTCTCGAATTCCTCGGATTTCGCAGAGCGACTCAAAAACGATCCAAACACTCAAGAATTTGACTTTGAGAACCAGCAGATCATCTAGTAGTCTACTTAGAATCTACCTATACTTGTAATATGTTACTCGATACCAATTTCAAGTACCTACTTGTATAACTAGTTCTAGGGTACTATGACATATACACTAGGTAATATTACAAAAAGAGTCCGAGAATTCAAAATTAGAAACTGAAACTAGTAAGTATCAGTACGTTTAGGTATTGTTGTAGATATTCGGATATTTATTAGAAAAGTATCTGAACTGATACTGATGATGTAGGAAATGCTTCGTGTCTTTTATTTCATTGGCGGCGATTGGCAGGCAGAAAATAGAATAGAATAGATAGACAGCAGGTTGAGCAAAAAACTAAGCAGCTAAGAACAACAATTATAAAAACATCGAACATAGACACATAGATAGTAAAACAAATAAACGAGATGAAATAGGGGATATGTATTTTTCTAACAAGACTCTAAATATCTTCTAAATTTAATTCTATGAAATAACAGATCTACCTAAATCTGATTTCGATATCCAAATCACAATCCATATATAATATCTGAAATTACTCATCTTATAAGCACCTATTTATTACCTAGGTATATGATACTATTAAATACCTATTTCCAATATTTCCAATATTTTTTTTATTTTATTGTAGTACCTCCAAGGTCTGTCGAGATGACGAATTATAGCCAAATTTCGGAGCCCAAGTTGACGGTGAGGGAACGAGAGCCGACTGAGCTGGAATGCACCGCATCTCACGCCCGACCCGCAGCAACCTTCATCTGGTACAGAAATGACATCGTACTCAGAACAGGTAACCCTTATTTATACATACCATTATACCCATAAGTACCCCCTATTACTTTCACAGATACTTCTCTTGAACCCTTACCATATAATACTTCAGTAATATTATTTAAAGAATTTGTTTTTTTGTGAATTTGTAGAATCTCGAGAGGATGTGACAGACGAGGGTGAGGTTTTGGAGGGTGAGTTGAGAGTGCGTGTAAACACGACGACCTCCAAAATCCGTTTCATCCCCACGGCTGAAGACGACCGAGCCCGCTATGCCTGTGAAGCTCGACACCCTGCACTTACTCAACATAGAAAAATAACTCTACTACTCTCTGTTCAATGTAAATACACAACAACAACTAAACTACAGATCTATTAATCTCAACAATCAAAATCAGAATTATTGTTGAGAATTAATGATACCTACCTACATATTTTCAAATATAGATACAAGATACTATGTATTCATTTTTTGTGTGTAGATTCTCCAGGAGCCCCTCGTATCGATGGATATACGGAAGGAGAGCCTTTAAGGGAGAATCAGTCACTCACACTCACATGCGTCTCAAGGGGTGGAAACCCACTCGCTGAACTCATCTGGTTCAAAAATGATGGTAATACTCGTAGCGTAATACCAAAGAACCTAACCTAACTAAATTATATCTATTTGAACTAAATATTAAATATAATTTGTGTATTTCTACAGTTCGAGTGGATTCATCGTATTCTACGTTGGGTCGTGAGTCTGTGAATGAGTTGACCTTCGTGGCGGTTCCTCGAGACAATTTGGCCCGTTTTCGATGTGAGGCGACCAACATCATCAGCCCAACACCAAAAATTGCGGACGTCGTCACTACAGTACTATGTAAGTTTTTTTCTCTTTTTAGCTTAATATCTAGCAGTACCCTACCTTCATTACTATATTACAAATATGATAAAATATTAAAATATTGTTAACTTTTATGATGACATCCTTTGGCACACACTTCACTTTTACTATAAAGATACTCTAATATAGGATTCGGATTAGTTATAGTTAAGGGTCACAAATTTTGACTTTGTGGTTTGTTTGGATCTGAAGCAGACTCTTAAATTTCAAATCTTCTTCAAATGGGAATCTATATCTGGATCTCTATCACTATATTAAAATTCTTCTTGCCATTCTATTTTTATTTTCGAATTTCAAAATATTAATAGTATGCGTAAGTATATACATGCTAAATGCTAGTACAATACAAGTTGGTTAATAAGGGTATAAGTATAAGATACTTAATAAAGAGATAGATACTAGTAGGATAATGGATTGAAGTGTTTGAGAGGGGGTGACTTATGAAAGGTGTCAAATGAAGATCTCGATAAAACACGACAGAATAAAATATTCAAATCACTTATACTAGGTATAGTATAGATAGTAAGGTTAGGTTAGGTTAGGTTTGGTATTCTAGCTGAGATTGCTATAAAACTAAAACTGATAGGAAGATACTAATAGATAGATAGATAGATAGGTAGGTAGAAACATTTGTAGAAATTGAACCCTAATATTATATACCTACAATACATATTATATGAGTTCTTTCTTATAAGGGTGCTTTGATTAATACACACACACACAACTGAATTGAGCTTATAAACCCAAATACCTATACTGAGAATGAGTCCAGTTACTAAAAAAGGAAAATACTTATCTATAGCTATGTTATGTTATAGGTAAATTATGTCCCTAGTCTGACACTTTGTAGGTATATCAATTTATTTTGTGTATTTCTGACAATTTTGACGAACCATTAATTACTCCAAGGAAAAACAGATCATTATTTAGACCGACCACCCTACTCCCTATATAGATAAGGTTATCCAGATACAATATTCTCTTAAAATGTATCTACATAATATAAGGGTCTATATGTATGTATGTATGTATGTATATGGATTCTTTGCGAATGCGAAAAAATGTGAGATACTCTATAATGCAATATAAGTATAATAGGTAGGGTAGGGTAGGGTACTTTATGTTAAGAGTCTGGAGCTGGAGTTTGACATTGAGGGATGTCCAGCTGACCAAAAAAATCCAAAAAAAGAAAACCAACCCTCATCCTCCTTAAAATCGCAGCCTGAATTACAATTACAATTCTTATTCTATTCTTATTCAATATCAAAATAACACAAAACTTTGCTATCATAGTATATTTTACCCTACCCTATCTTTCCATTATTGTAATATCTAAAACATTATATAAAAAACCCTCCTGTAAAATCTTTGACTAACTATTCTATAGGTATATATATCGTGCTCCTGCTGCTGGAGAAAATGCATGTAATTTTGACATCTGTCGAATAGGAATAGCAAATGTGGATATTTTAGTTAAAAGAAGAAAATAACACTCATTTCAACATAACAAAATACTCTATCCTATACAAGTATACAAATTTCAAAATTGTTAGCAAAAACTTGTCTAAAACTTTCTCAACTCTCATCTCATACTACTGCAGTAATTATGATTATGATACACTACTACTACATATTATATAGGATCTTATTAGACTTCTGTTTCTCTCATAATTTCTTAAGATTAGACAAAAAGATCAATTTCAAAAATGCATCTGTTTGTGTGAACCCGAACGAGGGACCACACTTGAAGGATCCACAAACTACCACACAGAGTCTATCTCATATAAACAAACACACTTTTTATATCCTATAAATAATTCGAATTTTAATGTTAAGTACCCTACCCTTAAATTTGAATAGTATATGTACTCTCAAATTGACTAGCTCGAGCATAAATATATGTACCTACCAATTTGCTAGTATGTACGACTTACCTACTCATAAATCCTCTAGGTAGTATCAAATTTCAAACAAAAGCCAACAAATTATTCGCAGTTCTAGGCCTTAATATACAGATACCTATTATAAGTACACAACATGTTGATCTACTTGGGGAAATATCTTTTCTTATACGCATAATATGAACTAGTAAATCAGAATCTGTGTCATATACTGTTAATCTGTAATGTAAAATATACTACTTTAATAAAAACAATACCTAATTGGAATAGGTTGAAGGTTTTTGTAAAAATTAAGAAATTTTTAGATTCGATAAGAAAAAAAGGGACGCTTCGACTTAATCTAATCTGCACTGTTTTAATTAGTTATTTATAAGTTCTCAAATTGAGTTCTCTTTCTTGGTCTGTCTGTATAATATAGTCTCTCCAAAGGAGTTGAAGGTGAGTGGGCCAAAGGAGGGGAGGGTGGGTGAGGTTGTGGTCCTCACATGCACCGCCTCACCAGCAAATCCACGCATTGAACTCGCATGGTTTCGAGGTGGTCTTCCAATCACAACACCACATACAACCCACACCCCATCACCAGATGGCGGATGGAGTGCCAACTCAAACGTTTCTCTCAAGATCGAGTCAACAGACAGAAGCCTCACCATCGCATGCCAAGCCATCAACCGACCCCTCGCAGACTCAAAATCAACTTCACATCTCATACACGTTATACGTAAACAACCACGTGCTTATATAGCTTAGCTTAACTTAACTAAACTAATGATAATTAACCTGCTTTTTCTTTCTTCGGCTTCTTGAAGAACCCCCAGGTCAGCCGAGGATCTACAAGGCATTGTCAAACATCACGGCAGGTCAAGTTCAAAGGGTCACCTGCACATCCACTGGAGGTCACCCACCTGCTAACCTCACTTGGTTCAGGGCTGGAAAGAAAGTAAAAACCTGCTCTGAACTTTTCCTTTTTTTTATTAATGATTTTAGGCTATTATTGTTGATGGATTGTTGTGTGTGTGTATAGGTGGATTCATTGTACAGTGTTGAGGGTAATATGGCGTCAGCTGAGCTAAGACTTGAGGGTAATCAGACGGACAATGGGGTGACTTATGCCTGTGAGGCAAAGAACAAGGCCATACGAACAGCTCTCAAGGAATCACTCACTTTCACCGTACTATGTAAGAACAAAACAAAACCCAAAAAAAGAAGGATTTTCCAATTAGAAATTCCTTTCATGCTCAAAATTTACAAAAAAGTATTTCAAAAAATGTGCACAACTCAACAGAGCAAAGTTGGCAATATCACAAGCTATTTTTTTTTTGTTTTCTAGCTTTTCATTCTTCCTTCTTGTTCTCTCAATTTTTTGTTTTGCTTTTTTTTTTTGCTTTACTCCAAATCTATCTAATCCTTTTTGCTTATGTTATAGTACTTTGTTCACAATATGCAATACTCCTCAATATTTTGGGTTTACCTCTGTTACAATCATTGCCTTTCTATCAGTATATGTATAAGTTTTATTAGAAGTATTTGGTTCTCGCGTCCGCGTCCGCGTCATGTCTCGTCTTTGTTTTGTTTTGTTTTGTTTCTTTTATTTACTGTCAAGTGCGTAAAGCACCTCACAAAATCAATCACACTTTTATTTTTATTTACACACCACATTTAAGCAGCACCATTTAAGTATTCGTTATTTTATAATTTAATAGGCACTTACCTATGTATGTATATCACATTATATACCATAGCACTAGTTCGCACTATTCAAATGAAGTATAACCTATATGCATGATTGTATTTTGTTTATTATGTATTGTAATTGTACAGTCCAAATCGTTCATTATGATTTGTTTTTAGTTATGTATTTACCTGTATAATATGATAAAGTAATAAGTATTATTTTAATAATATTTTTGACATTTCATTTTTCAGTTCCTCCGAGTTCAGTGACGATCACAACAACCCCTCGGAAGCTAAAGGAGGGTCAAAGGGCGAACCTCACATGCGAGTCAACCTCTTCGAACCCACCTGCAGGTAAATTCAAAATTTCATATATTATATACATAGGTAATAATTTTGAAATTTAATTTGAGAAATATTAGGTAATATGTAATTAGGTGATAATAATGACTATTGTATATTGTGTTATTAGTTGTTTCTTGGTGGAGGAATGGTGTTGCTCTCGCCTCTGCAGCCAATCTCTCTCGAGATGGTGTGAATGGGGGTCGGATGTCAAAGGCTGTGTTGGAGTTGGATGTTGTCTCTGAGCTGGATGGGTCTGTGTATACTTGCCAGGCACACAATGGAGCCGTCAAACGCTCTGTACACGATGGAATTACCCTACAAGTACTTTGTAAGTACCCTCATAACCTATCTATTATTAGTACTAAAGTATCTTAAGTATCTTGAGTATCTTTAAATTCAAGAATTTAAACAATTAGGTTATATCAGTAGGTAGGTTCTATTTTCTGAATAATTTGTGTTTTATTTTGTCTTGTGTAGATAAGCCCAAGTTTTTGGGTAGTGTATTGAAGACGGTGACAGCAGTTGAGGGTGAATGGAAGGAAGTGGTGGTGAAAGCAAAAGGGAATCCAGATCAAGTAAATTGAATGATTTGATAATCTATATTTCTATAAATAATAAGATACTAAATGCTAAAGATACTATCTATACTGATAATCTTACTAATTAGGTTGATTACAAATGGAGTCGAAATGGGACAACAATCCGTAGTTCTTCGAACCTCACCATCAACGGCTCAACCCTCAACTTTACGGAGGTGGGGAGGAGAGATCGAGGGGCGTACAAAGTCGAGGCGTCCAACTCCCAAGGATCAAACTCACACATCATACACCTTGATGTTCAATGTAACCTACCCATACTATTACTATTAATATAACTATATATGATACTTTAACTATACACTATTAAACTAGAGGAGAATTATTTGAATAAGTACCCTACTACCTAATTGAAAATCCGTGTTTAGCAATCCAATGCAGGATTACATTAGGTACTTTAAAAATGCTTATTTTCCATGTAAGTAGGGTAGTTTAAAAACTTGCAAATATCTTTCTATTTAGGTATGTGTGAAAGTTCTGAAAAATCAAATCTTTACCCGATATTCCAAATAGGATTGAGATAGGTACTTAAATATCGAAATCCGATTGGGCATTTTTAAAAGCCTTCTTGTCTTTACATTCATTTTTTGGCTCATCGATAACTTTCTTCATCTTTTATAGATAAAGATTTACCATTTATAGCTAGACCTTTCTATCAGAATTCTTTAACTTGGGAAAGTAGGTAGGGTACTTTACTTACCTAATGTATTTAAAGGAAAAAGGATTTAGGTATCTAGTGTAGTATCTGTATATATTTGGAAAATAGACTCCTATCTATTTGGTCAGTTTTCTAGGGTATAGTAGGCAATTTTAAGCAGGTTAATATCTAGATTCTAATAGTGAGTTATAATAATATTTGATCATTATTATTAGGCATTAATGATTCTGTATAATATGTACCTATAATATTTTAGATCCTCCAATGATTCGAACACCGTCCGATTGGGTGATGGTTGGGGAGGGTGAGTCCGCTCAACTCGAATGTCAAATCGATTCCAGTAAGATTTCACTACAAATTCATTTATTCGTATCTATACTATACATACAATGAGTCTAAAAACTGTCTTAAATAATTCTAGATCCTCTTGATGAGTCGATGGTGAGCTGGAGTCACGCGTCCTTCGAGCTGTCGAATGTGGGGGCAGAGCCAGCTTTCCAGGACAATCGCTCATATCTCACCCTTCCTCAAGTGACCCGGAATATGTCCGGAGCCTACACTTGCTCAATTGACAATGGAGTTGGAGAACCCGCTAATTCAACAATACACCTTCTCGTTAAACGTAAACAAAATAACTACTCATCCTTATACTTACTAAATAATATTTAGTAGTTCTATTTTGTATATAAAAAAAATAGATTAATATATATAATTGAGTTTGTTTTGTTGTTTTGTACTGATAGATAAACCAGAGATCGATGATTCCCCTGAGATTGCGAGAGCCGCCTCGAACAAGGGCGGAACCGCACGACTCCACTGCAGGGCAAGGGGGGCTCCAAATGTAAGTACACCTACAGCAAGATAATTATAACCCTTCTACCTATACTAATATACCTACTAAATTAAATTGTGAGAAATTGAAAATTTTTGAATAATGTGATCTTTTTGTTTGTTTGAATTTGAAGGTGACGTTTTCATGGAGTCGTGAGGGAGAATTTATCAAGTCTGGACCAAAGTACAATTTAATTTACTCGAGGGTAAGCACACACCTAAATCCACCTCATTCTATCATCTATACTTATAAAGACAGATCCCTATAATAAAAGAAAGAGATTTTTTTGACCATCTGTCCCAACCAATATATCTGATGGTCAATTATGCATGAAAAGTATCTGACTAATCGGACACTATAAAGTATCCGATTACTTAAATTCTAGAAATAATGACCAATGAATAAAGAAAGGGTTATGGATCGTATAAAATTTATTTATGATCCTTAATGTCTGCATATAATTCACATAATATATGATAGAATAGAAATAGAATATGTAGGTATTAAAATATTTTTTTGTTATATGTATAGGTTGATTGGATGTTATGGGAAAGTATTTTGGAGGTTCGAGGTGTTGGTTCAGGAGACTATGGGTCATATACTTGTCTTGCTCAGAATGAGTTGGATTCTGCGAAGCATTTGGTTCGTCTAGACGTGACTTCACCCCCAGAAACCCCCATTGCACTTCGTGTGGTGAACTTCACTCATGACACCGTCACCCTCACATTCAGAGCTGGCTTCAACGGAGGATTCCCTCAGACCTTCCGAGTGAGGTACAAGAAGGTTGGGTCTGAGAATGCGAGATATGAAGATTTACCCGGGGGGGTGATGACGTACTTGGTGGGGGGCCTTGCACTTGGGACTGAATATTCTTTCGCTGTGATGGCAAGGAATGTTCTCGGAGAGTCAAATTACTCCACTGAGATTGTACGACAGGAAACCTCAAGTGAGTATTTATTTACTATTACAAAAGCCCAATGCTTACTAAAGATTCTTTAGTACAATAGTACAGTACCCAACCTATAGTATAACATAGTTTTAATATTATGTTTTGCATAATTAAATTAGCTTACAATATGAGTAAGGGTTCCAAAAAAGTGCTTTTCAAAATTTGAAATCGAGACCTTTTCAATTGAGAAAAAGTGCTTTTTTACAACTTTTTTATTTTCAAAAAGTGCTTTCATTTTTATGCTCAAATTTTCGCTTTTAATTAATTAATGTAAGAGTATTTTTTGAAAATCAAGTAATTTTATGACATATTTTGAAAAATTCAGTTAAACCATCATTATAGCATAATCTGTAAAATTAGCATTTGTACTTGTAATATTAGCTTCAAAGATGTTAAAATTGTAGTAAAATTCATTAAAATATTTTCAAAAATTCTCAATATACGATCGTATACCTATATTTAACTAAAATGTCAAAAAAATGAGAGTTTGTGCTTTTTATTTTGCAAAAAATGCGAAATATTAGCAGACTAGATTATGTATAAGTAATTACTTAGTTAGGTAAAAGTACGTACCTACTGATACTATTTATCAATAGATACCTATGAAATACTACGAGTACCTACTACTTACATTCATTGGAGAAAGCTTTCTCTTATTATACAGATACCCTACTCGTATTATTTTGCTCTTTTTTCTGTTTATTTTAGAGTTACATAGTGCCTTACCCTACTTACCTATTATTGCAATGCCTATACCTATTACCTATTACTACATATAATTATACTTTATCTTACTACTAAACTTTAAAATAATGCTTATTCTAGTACATAGGTAGTTTAGGTACTAACTAACTAATCTACTTGAATCATTTTCTAAACTCTAAACTCTAAACTAAACAAAAAAAATTTCTTTTTTTTTTTCGATTTCTCTTTTCGGTTTCTACTCACATCTATAATCTATACTCACTACTATACTAACAACTGCCTGCTCCAATTAAACTACTGGTGTAGGTGTAGGTCCAGAGTCATACTCTGATGCTGAGAGTACGGCAGGGGGTGGTGGGGGTTTGGTTTTCCCCTCAACTCCATTCTCTCGCTTCCTCCTCGGTGTCTTCACCGCACTTGGAGCCGCCATGCTCCTCCTCAACCTTCTACTTCTAGCATGCTTCCTACGAAGGAGGAACAACAAACGACACAATCAAGGTATAACTATAATTATTTTTCTATAATTCTTTTTTAGTCCTTGACGGAAGAAACCTTCAAATGTTGAGAGCTGGCGATGTTCCCCGAATCCTCATCGTCTCTGTCTCTGTTTTTGGAGCTCTACTCTTCCTCATTAATATCTCAGCACTCGCATACTTCCTTCATAAGAAGAGAACTCAGAAGAGAAAGTCAAAACAAGATGAGGGTAACCCACAACAACCACCTAACCTAACAACAACATCTATACTAACTTTCTCTACCACTTTCTCCAATTTATTTCTTAATTTATTTGAACAGATCGAATGTTAAAGACAAGTATTAATTAGTTTGTTTATTTGTATTTTTTTAGCGAGTGAGCAGGGTAGTTCGAAGTCAGCCACGATCGAAATGTACGCACCTTCCTCCTATAATGAGACTGTGAATGGAGAAACACTCTCCTCCATGTAAGAACACTTATTAAACCCTTATTAGACCCTTGGAAGGAAAATCTAAATTTTTGGTTTTTGGTTTTTTTTTGTTTGATGTAGATCGGAGAAGAGTGGTACTTACTCTGGCGGCGAGGCACACGACGAATTCAATGTAATTTAATAACATAATAACCTAACCTGACCTTAACTTGACCTTTTGTGTTTGTATTTGTATAGGAGGATGTAAGTGTTGGTGTTAAGGGTGGTGGTGGTGGTGGTGTGAGTACGTACCTTGTGGACCAGATGCAGGGTGGCTACCCCTTCAGAGCTTCAACCCTACCAAGACAACCAAAACAAAATCTTCACCTCCAAAACCAAAACCACCACGATGAAGATGGATACCTTCGGAGAGCTCAGTACAATCAAAATAACACTGCTCATATTGGTATACATACCTAAATACTTTTCATTTTTTTACATTCTATATTCTGGCAAGATAGGATTTCTATCAATTGATTCATTAGAATTCTCACTCACTCACTCAATTCCTTTCATTCATATTATACCATACCTTCTATATTTACAAAAATTTCTCTTGAATACTTTTACACATTCAAGTTTTCAAAAGCATTTCCCCAAGAAATAACAAGAAAGAAAGAGAGAGATGTTTGTAAATGGTGTGTGTCAGGAATTCTGAAATGATATTATATGAAAGATTTCTTGTTCAAAGAAAAAAAGCAAAATGAGATGAGATTCCTTTCCTGTTGATTGAATTTTGAGTCTAATTTTCTAATCTTGTTCTGATGTCTGTGTTTGTAGGTACTTATGGTTTACGAAGGCTGGGTAAAACTCCTCAAGTCCCCCCAATACCAGAGCTTTACAACATACCCCCTGAGGCAGCCTACCTCCCCCACACCCACACCCCCACCTCCCCCATGGGGAACGGATCCCTTGGTCGACATCACCAACTACCTCACTCTCTCTCAGCCCACTCTATACACCTTCACCAACAACAACAGCAGAATCATTTCCTCCAACACCAAGATCAACTGATGAGTAACGGTGGGGTGGGGTCGTATGGAGATGGGGGGAAGCGGGTTTTGGAGCTCTCGCCGGTCCGAGGCTCCCTCCTCACTACCTTCGTACCCAACAATAACCATCACCAGCAGCAACAGACCTCACCACACTCAAACACATCCTCCTCTATAGAACACGAGGGACATCTCGTATGACCTACTCGATAATAAAATAGAGGTCAAAATAGAGGTCAAACTAGAGTCTGCTAGGGCAGGTGAAGAAGCGAGCTTTAAATTCAAATAATTTATATATAGGTATGGAGAATATAACCTATAATAATCTACCCCTATATTTCGTTAGATATAGAGATGATTATAAGGGTAGGTATAGAAGATAGAGGGGAAATCAAAATGACAATAAAAAAATATTAATTAATTATTAATTAATTATTACCTTCTATAACTTTTATACTTATACATATGTATGTATTTACTATAGGATTCGCTAAATTTACTTAACTTTAGAGAATATTATATAATCTTATAATAATTGTTAAAATATAAGTTTATTATTAGGTAGGTATATATGTCTTAATTAATGTAATTAAATTTGTAATTATAAGATTAGTGCATAATATCTAGATATGTAGTATAGATAGGTAAAGTAAGTAAAAATGAGACATTTTTTTTTTGGGTTTGGTTCCATGCATTATTGGAAGATAAAAAGTAAATCGAGTGAGGGTGGGGGTGGGTATGATCTCCTCCTTATTTATACAAATACCCGCTACTATAAAAAAAAGTCATTTCAACAACACCCTCCCCCCATATTTATCATCTCATCATATTTCAATTAGTATCTCCTACTTTTTCATTGATAAAAAAACAATATTTTGTGAGAATTACTTAACTAATAGTAAGACACATAATTTCGACACAGAATTAATAAGTAAAGGATCTGCATTGATCTCTCTCTCGAGAACAAAAAAAAATTCTCTTTTTGAAATCAAACAAACCCTAATCCTAATATCATCTGATTCATTTCAAAAGGTTTTTTTGAGTACTTTTATTATAAAAGTCCTTTGAGTACCCTACCAGCTATACAACTTAACAGCTACTGCAAATACTCACTGTGATAGTAATAGTATCTATAAGTATTAGCTATCATCATCACTTTTTTCAATAAAAATAAAAAACCAGGAGCAGGGGCAGGCTGGTTTTTTTGCTAATAGTTCGAGTAGGTATAAGGGCTTAAGGGTATAAATCTTGGACCTTAAACTCTCTCTGTCTGTCTGTCATGTCCATGTTGATGTCAGTCACGAATTTTTTCGCAAAATTTGGATTCTGTATTCTGTTCATGACAGCCTCAGCCTCAGCCTCAGCTATCCATCCATCAATTCACAAAATTTCATTTCAACACTACTCATTTACATAATACCCTGTATATACCTACTGATATACACTACTATACTATACTCTATAATAGGTATCTCTATCTATTATATACGAGTATAGATATGCCAAATATTGTCATATTTTACTTATAATATAATACTTACATAATACGCATGATAGTAGTCGGAGACTTTGAAATCATTTTTTAAACTCTCAACTATCATATTTACTCAAACTCAATCTCGAACAGATATACAACTGAAGAGATAGGGATAGGGATAGGGATAGGGATAGGGTACTTACACTTTTACAAGTATCGAATCTTTAGATATAAGTACCTACACTAGATAGTAGATAGATGAAAGTCAACATTTCAATTTCAAATCAGATTCTCATCTCATCTCATCTTTTTTTTTCAAATTTTATTTTCTAATATGTACTCGTATGTACTGCAATACCTCTAATATAAATATATGTATACTATTGGTAATAAAATAAGTGTTATTATTATGTAATATAATATTGTGTAAATTGTGGAGATGATTGATCGAAAAGTTGAGCTCAGACCCCCGCACATTAATAATCCATATACCCATATACGATAGTATGTATGTATGTATATCTCCTCTAAAAACTATTTCTCAATTTCAATTTCATTATTCCGCCGAAGAGAAAGATTCTGTTCGAATCTATCAGCAGTACTCTTTTAAACTTTCTCCAACATTCACCCCACCCACCCCCTCATTCTTTATTATAATTATTATACTCTACTGAGATGTAGGTAATAATAATAATAATAAAAATAATAATATTGTCTTTTTTGTCTTTTTGTCTTTTGATTTAAGAGAGCATTTCCTTCGAGTCAATTTGAATTTCAAAGAAGAAGAAAGAAAAAAGAGAAAGTCTTTTGATTTAGAGAGTATCTTGTGAGGTGTAGTATTATGAAGTAGAATGTCGGTTTAGTGAAAGCAAACAGAAACTTTTACTCACAATTTGATTTTGACTATTTCTTATATACCCTACTCTTATAGGATAGGTAGGTAGGATATTCATGAAATCAAATGAATCGAGTCAGTCAGTCATTTCATTTCATTTCATTTCATTTCATGAGATACTTTTTCAATAAAATTCTAATCTCTTCCTTCTACTTATATATACATACATCTACATATTCGTAGTATATACACAAGTAAGCAAGTAATGGATACGATATACATATATAGGATTAGTGGGTAAAATAGCTTTGGGCTGAGCTAAAAAGTTGATTTTTTTTTTCCAAAATTTGCAATCAAAATTGCACCAAAAAAAGCTGCTTTTGAAATGTAGATTGAGTTTGGGTCTGAGTCGTCGTCTCTTTGATATCAAAAGGGAATGGAGAACGAAGTGTTTGTTTGTTTGTGTTTGAGTTTGAGTTTGTCGAAGACTTTTTCAATTTCAATTAAATCCTCCAACCAACCAGCTCTACCTTTATAGAAGTAGAAGAGAGAGAAGAGAGAGAGTTAAAAAAGGAGATTTAAAATTCAAAAGAATTCTTACAAAAACTAGTCCTATCCAATCCAATCTCAATCTTATTTATTTATTCTCTTTCTCTCTCTTTTTATTACTCCATCGACTATTATTATATCAGTTTAATAAGAAAGAAAGAAAGAAAGAGTTTCGAAAAGTGATGATAAATTTGTGGGTTTGATAAATAAAATAATCAAATTTTTTCAATCAAGGATACCCAAACCCTACCCTACCCTACCCTACCTACTTTCTCCCAATAATTGTAAATAAAAGATACTTTCTTTCAAATCCAATTGTAGGTATACTAACCAGCTAGTATATCTCATTAATAATACTCTATACTCTATAACTACATAATATTATATAATAACTATCCACTGTATTTATTTATTAATATATATTATATATTGTAGTAGAATTAGGTTTATAATAATTGTTACAATAGGTAGGTAATAAATAAATAACGATGCCAAAGATCTCACGAGATTCGAATTTACAGGCTATAAATAAATATTTATAATTATTAATTTACTACAAGTAGTATAGGTATATTGTACATTATATATACGAGTCTCAATTAAACCAATCAATTTACCTCTACAGATATAAAATGACCTACCTAATCTAATTTTCTTGAATTTAATCCTTTTTTATTTACATAAATTGATTTTTTTTTTATCAAAATCCAATGTCTTCCACAGTTTATTATCTCGCATATTTTCTTATATATTATTATTAGTATTAGGTTAGTACATATACCTTATAAACATACATAGGTAATATTATTTTATAGTAAGATAAGTAATTGATAAAAGGAAATTTTTTAAAAAGTTTTTTTTTTGTAATATTTTGATTAGGATGCTTAAGTAATGATTATAATTTTGAAATTAGAGAAGAAAAGAAATAGAATCTCATTTACCTACCTATTTAAATGTTATAATATGTATTTGTACTTTTTTAGAATATTAATAATTTGATGAATAGGTAATGTATGCCTAATAAGAAGTAGGTATATATTGTAGATATCTACAATAAAAAATTAAGAAAAATCCACTAACGTTTACTCGATAATTTAGTACAAGTGGATGGATACTTAAATGGAAAAATTAAATTATTAGGTTATTATAGCATGTATTTGAAAATGATTCTAATAACTCAGGTTTTTCTAAAAAAAAAAAAAATAAACTTTTTGTACTTTCGACTTTCGACTAACTAATTGAATAGAAGATAATCTTGAATTATTTTAATGTTAATTAAGAGTTGATAATTAGATTAATTATTAAAGTAATATAACGAGTATTCTAGACTATGTATAATGTACCTTTAAATGTTTTAATGTAATTAACCAGATACTATACCTACCCCTCTGACTCTGTATAATATTATCTATTGTTTCTTAGGTATATATAGATAAATATCTAGTTAGTTTGTAAAGTATATTAAAAGTAGGTATGAAAATATGTATAAATATATAGCTAATTTTTAGATTTTTGTTATTTATTAGTCTATATGTACATATACATTGAATGAATGCTTATTTTCTACTACTATATAGCATGTAAGTACTATATATTATGCACTAGTAAAAATAATATATACCTATTATACTACCTACCTACCTAATTGTTATTTCTATTTATAATATAAAGTATTTAGGTAAGAACATTTAAAAAAAAAAAACAATCAATAAATAGATTATTAATAAAATGATCGAGTTTGAAAAACAAAATAACAATATTTTCATAATAAAGCATAGGTAATATCTTTCACACTTTATTTTCATTTTCAATTTCATAAATATATTTCATCATAAGTATACCTAATAATATGAAGACTACTTTATTAATCATCTAGATATATTATAGTAATGAACAGCATTAGGTATATTGTGATTATGATATAAAAATATTTTAAACTATGATCTTATTATACTTATAATAGTTAGGTATTTTAGTGACTAGAATTTCAGTTTATTTTGAGTAAATTATTATTTTCAGATTATTGAACTAGAATAATGTATGTATGTAATATGATGGAAAATTTAAAGTTAATATCGAACGTGTTTTTGCGCATAAAATTTTAGTTTGAGACATTTTCAATAAAAATAAAAATCCTAGGTAGGGTACTTAATCAATTTATCTAATATAGAATACATATAGGTATATTATATCGGTCTCTAAGGCTGACTTAGATTGTCAAGAAGAATAATTTCTGATCTTCGGGCCGCGAGTACAAAAAGTGCGAAGGTGGTGATGAAATAGCAGGAGAAGGGAATCGAACGCACAACCCGAGAAGACCGACCTCCAACACAACCTACAAAATAAGGGCCAATATTTTACACTAAATTTTTGTCAGCTTTTCATTTCTCTCAAAATGAAAATATTTGAATTGAAAAATTGAAACTAGTCTAATAAATAAATCAAAATCCATAGGTAGGTATTTGCATATCAATTCAACAAAATCGACAAAATCGACAATATTTAGCTAATAAAGATCAGTATTCAAAATAGCTAACTATGCCTACACTACAAGTCCACAACTATATTATGAACTAATTTCTAATGTAGTCGTATATATACATAATATAACTTATACTACCTAAAATGATGTGCCTAGTAGAATTCTATGTACCTAAGAATAATTCAAAAATCAAAAATCAGTATGCAAGTATAATTAGAATGTGGATATTTGATACAGATTACAGAAACAGAAGATAGACTTAAAATTACCTAATTCTTAATATTTTAGCAAAACTATAAGGTACCGCCTACATACACTCACACTCCCCTAATAAATGTAGGTCTATATTATATAGTTGATAGATAGATAGATATAAATATTTAATTTATTCTGCAGAAAAATCAGGCAATTTAATATAGGTACATACTAGGTAATACAAACAAGAATAAAATTTAAAATTTTGAGATTACCTAAATGTAATATTATGTACTAACAAATAAAATACATGCAGAGGTACATACATAATAAAAATTAAAATAAAATAGAAATATTCATAGGTATAAGGCTAAAGCCCAAGATAAGATACTATTACTAAACTCATTCATGATCAGAATCAGAATTTATTTAAATTAAAGTGAGTTACCTATATACCTAATGTAAAAGTTATTTTGTTAGTTTTAGTTGTAGTTGTAATCTTGTATCAAATTTCAGTGTAAAAGAATACTTTTTAAAATTAAAAAGGCAAGAATGTTTGTTTGTTTGAAAGCTCAAAGTCAAGCGTTTTTTTTAGTAAAATCTAATCTAATCTAATCTACTCTAATAATGTTAAGCTTCTCTCGTATTGTACTATTTCTCTTTAAATTATTAATTGTTATTATCAGTTAGTCTGTACTTTTATATCACTTCACTATAATTAATTTTCAGATCTGAATTTGTTAAAAGCTCTTCAAAATATCACTACGCTTTCTAGTCTAGTATAAGGTAAAGGTACTACGGATATTCATAAGATTTAGTACAAAGTACAATAATTAAGATCTAAGATACTACTAATTCTGATTCTAATTAGTGATTAGTAGTAATTACACAAAAAAAGTTCTATATAGTACTACTAGATACTACATTAGTACCTAAATAAATGCTTTTTTTTTTATTTTTAAGTGATTTAATTGTCTCCAGTACCTGCAGATTTCATTTGGTCTTTGTTCACTTCCCAACCCCAACTACGCTTGACTGCTTCTTTCCATTTAAAGTATCTCTCATCTCGCTCTGCAATTTTTCAAATAAATTATCGAAATTAGCTTCCATTTTCAATAGTATTAATTTTATATATTTACTATGTATATCTAATCGTAAGTCCAGTTTGCTATTCTATCAATTTATCAATGTGCATAAATAAATACCTTCTTGTTCAATGTTTGGGTGGAACACATCTTTAGTGATATTAGCTTCGGCGAAAATATCCCAAACTTTTATTCCTTCAGCATACCCAGCCGCCTATCAAAAAAATAATACTTATAGGTAATTGTAATAGCGATAGAATAATGTGTAAAAATCCAACCATGGCAGCTCCCAGGCATGTTGTTTCAGCCATTGTGGGCCGATAAATGTCCAGGCCCAATATCTATCATGAAAAAATTGATAATTTCATGAAAATAATTAAATTAAAAAAGTTCAATAAAAAAAGTTTTTTTTTTTACATCAGCTTGAAGATTCATCAAAGTATCGTTCTTTGTCATACCACCATCCACCTGAAAAAATAGATGTCCAGTTTTAGTCTGAATTCTGAATCAAGCAATTCTTTCAACAGAATAAATAAATAATTTCCACATTTGTAAAACACTCTTTTTAGGCAGGTATGCCAAATTCTATTTTAATTAATATTAATAAATGCTAACCTGTAGTGAAGATAGGGGGTAGCCCCCGTCTTCAATTTGAGCTTCCAGGATATCCTTGATTTGAAACCCAACTGCCTCGAGAGTGGCCCGGATAATATGTCCCTTGTTACTATGCTCAGTAAGGCCACAGATTACACTAAATTTATAAAGATCACAACATGATTAGAATTAATTTTGCCATTGTATACTCGTATTATATTTAAAATATATTATATTGTTTATAATTAAAAATTGAGACTCACCCTCGAGCGTCGGCTCTCCAGTAAGGTGCAAATAAACCAGAAAAAGCCGGGACGAAATAAACTCCACCACAATCCTTCACACCGCTCGCCAGCGCGTCCATCTCTTCATATGTTGTAAATAGACCCAGATTGTCACGAAGCCTATTCATCGCAAATTATTAAATTGTCTAAAATTGATTATTATAATTAAAATTAAAAACCATTACCATCGAACGGCAGCACCAGTTACTGCAACACTGCCTACAAAAATTAAAAACAACCGTCAAAAATTAAATAAAATCTATTTAGATACTTTTTTATTACCTAATTATTTTATTAATTACGAACCTTCTAGGGCGTATATAACAGGGGCATCTTTTCCTAACTTGTAACCCATTGTTGTTAAAAGACCATTCTTCGAATGAATAATTTTTTGGCCGGTGTTAAAAAGAATGAAACATCCAGTTCCATAGGTACCTGCCATAAAAAATATAATTGAGGTCAATAGTTGGTTTTTCAGAACTAAAAATTCAGAACCTATTGTTGTGAAATCTTTAAATAAAATCTTTTCATCTTCTTCTAGCCTTCTATCGTAATTCTCAGTTAAAATTTTATAGTACCCTGCTTATAGTCTTTATTTATATTAGTTTCTTAATAAATTGTTCTCAACTTCTACAGAGGTATTTTTAATATTTTTAAAAAAATAAGTAGGTGCGGTGCTTGGACTATACTTACATTTTACTTGACCAGGTTTAAAACACATTTGACCAACTAATGCAGCATGTTGATCACCAAGCGCTGCAGAGATTGGAACACCTTTCAATAATGTCCTATTTAGTAATAAAATATTATTTTATTTTAAATTCTGTAAAATATAACCCACTACACTACGACTACCTAGATTAGATATGTAAATATAAATTTTTAATTCTAACCAACCTTGACATATACCCGTATATCTCAGATGAGCTTCTTATCTCAGTGGCCAAGACTTTACGAGGAATTTTAAAAAAACTAGAAAATATTAAAATCAATAAATTAGGGAATTTTTTCAATCATATTAAAAAATAAGTATTAATAATAAATAAATAGGTACATATTATTAAGTAAATAGGTAAGTTAAGTTAGGGTAATTACTCGCAAAGAAAAGGTTCCCATTGAAGTGTTTCAATATTCATCAACATTGTTCGCGAACCATTTGAGCAATCTGTCATGAACAACCCACCAGCTTTACCTCCTGTTAAATTCTGAAAAATTTTCATTCATAAGTATCAGTATAATATAAGTACCTACTACTAATCGTAAGTTAGTCTTAAAATTTAAAAAAAATTAATTACCCAAATAAGCCAAGAGTCAACAGTTCCAATATAACAACGATCTTCTTCAACTGCAGATTTAATTGCTGGAACATTTTCAAGCATCCATTTAATTTTGAGAGCAGAGAAGTAGGTACTTATGGGCAGGCCAGTCAATCTTTTGATTTTCTCAATTTGACTTTTAAGAGATGGATTAGACGTGATACTCTCGACTTCCTTCGACGTTCTACAATCCATCCAAACTAATTTGGAAGAAAAAAATCAAATTTTTTTAAATTTTATTAAAAAGAGGTGTATATTTGAACTATTAGTTATATTTGTACCAATAGCATTATATAGAGGTTCTCCAGTGAATTTGTCCCAGGCGATGATAGTCTCGCGTTGATTTGTGATTCCTTTATTTTTATTTTAAGAAAATGAAATTATTTGTGAAAATTATTGAAAGAAAATGCTTAGGAAAATGTTGATTTACCGATCGCTTTCACATCTTTTGGATCAACTCCCAACTTTTTCAGATTCTCAACAGTTTTATCCACGCAAATGAGGGTCTCTTCCAGTAATAACTTCGCGTCCTACCAAAAAAAATCCGCAATAATTAAGTAGGTAGGTAAGGTAGGTAGGCATATAAATATAAATTAAATATCAATACATATATTGTTTTCTTACTTGTTCGACCCAACCTTCCCTTGGAGTAATTCTTGGTAATTCTCTTTGCTCAAAGGTGAGGAGTTCACCCGTCTTGGCCGCAAAAACCTAAAAATAAAATAAAATTGGGTAAATTAAAGGAAAAGTGCATTTTAAAACTTAAGGTTTTCCCCATTCATATTTTTTAAAGATGTATTATTTAATATTTATAAATTATACGTAGGTATGTACATACATTATAGTAAGGCAAAGTAGGCATAATTAAGTAAAAATGTTATCTAAATCTAACTTTGGAGGAGGAAATTGCTGCTTATTATTTAGTTCTTTGAACTAGAAATATATAATACATATTATGAAATGGTTTATGGATAATTAATTATATTTTAAACTCTTTCTAGTCATATTAGGTAATAATAAAATTTAGCATGTATCTAGGTAGTAAAATATAAAGGGTAATTAATACGAGGTATAGAACAAAGGTCAATTAACCTTTTAAATTATAATATCAGTATATATATAATATTATAATCTACTAGGAACAGGAACTATTCTATAATATACCTGCACATACCTAAGCCTAAACCTAATATAGGAAACTACAATCAACTTTTAGTTTCAAAATGACAATTTCCCATTTATAATAATACCTATTCTATTATTATTGTCCTTTGTTTTTTACATGGTTTGAGCTTGGGTTTGTTTGACATTTCTGTGTTAAATATCCCTTTAAATTAAGGAAAGGTAAATTATATTTAGCCTTTAAATATTACTATCTACTAAATAAAGTTCCCCTTCTTTCCACCAGCTAAGCTACACAACTCGTAATTAAAATATTATGGGGTACTATCTATACTACCTATATAATTAGGTAAATATCCTGTAAAAATTAAAAATACCATACATAAATAAGTACTTTATAGTACCTACAGCGGGTGATATTTTTTAACCACACCTGGGAGATTTTGAAATCCGAGATAGCCAATCGACTCAGTTTTTTATGCTGGTTCCGAATCT
>JAQIXA010001752.1:0-22188 GCA_034699045.1 Nanhermannia cf. coronata Gr-Ori-00579
GTACATATTATTTATTGCGAGCTAATATATTTATGAATATTATAATTTTACATGAAAATAAATGGACAGATAGATGTTTAATTAAATGCAAGTATGCATTATAAAATATACGCTTATACTTGTTTTTAATGGTAGGGAATAATTCCATTTCATAAGCTCACATGAATTCCATTTACTATTTAATTATTGCAAAAATATCTACAGATACAATATATGTATATTATACTGATATAATATAATAATATATATGTATTCTGTAATTTAAAAAAATAATTTATCATTTACAAATTTTACTATTGAATTGAGAGTGAGAGTGAGAGTGACAGTACTGATATATGCATGTGTGTATTTTACTGGTAGTACATTTCATTAATATTTTCATACTTGATGAGACAAGCTTGATATACGACTTTAGGTTGAGGATCAGATGAAATTAAAATTGCTAAACTTTAAGCAATTTCTTCAAGGCCATGTGGAATGAGTAAAAGAATGATCCAAATTTGAAAATAATTTAATTAGATTCAAGAAAGGGCGGGCTGGAAAAGCTCTAAACTTTGAGCTAAACAAGAGTCTATAAAATAGTACTTATGCAGGGCAAAAATTATGTTGTGGGTATAAAAAAAGGTCTGTTCTTTATTTTAGTTTATATTTATGGTAATACCATATTTATATCAAGAAATAGTACCCGCTTACTACTGCTAGTACTAGTACTATTACATAGTATTAAGTACCACTAATATAATGGTACTATGAGCAAAAGTGGTTTACTCTCCTTAATGTTAACCTGGGGCATAATAAAAAGTTTTAATTTAAATAAAGTTGTGATTTGCAAAGCTTCAAAAGAATGGTTTTGGTCGAGATTACATACCTAATATTCAAATTGACTTTCACCTGTTGTTAAGCTTAATCTATTTTTTCAACAGCCTTAAATGCCTAATATAGTCACAAATACCTATATGTAGGGTATCATATTGTAGGATCCTGATCCTTTGAGTAAAAGGTACTTAATCAGAGCAAAAAATCTTCTCTATAAAAAGCCTTTGACTTTTTTTTGAAAGAGATAAATTTTCAAGGATTTTTAGCTTTTGGTTCCACTTTTTTTTACTCTTATTAAAATAAATAATCAAGTTTTGAAAAAACAAAAGTTTTAAAATGTAGGGTACTTTATTTAATTTCACTTTTTCAAATTAAGGTCAATTTGACATTTTAAAAGTTTGATGCCAACCGATTTGAATGACTACGAGTATTCAAATGAGTTAATAAAATTAGAAAATAGTCAAAGGAAATTGATGACTAACTATAAATTGAGGAAATTGTATAAAAATTAATGAGAAATAATGCCAATTTTGAATTTTTTAGAACTCCTCTAGTGACAAATATTTGCTTAAAAGGTTACCCTATCTAGGTATTTGTATTTACAAGGTATTATAAGGGTATGTACCTATAGGCTAGACATTTTAAAAATGTAGTGAATAAAGGGATAGTTAAAATTTGGCTTTTTTTCAAATCCAGTTAGTAGAAATATATTAGATTAAGTAAGGAAAAATAACTTACCTTTTGGGGGTGATTGAGTTGTCAAATCCTTTTTGGTTTCTGAGGATTATTGGCCCATAGCGATTGCAAAAGTGATTTGGCTTTACTTTTCTCTTTTTTGTTTTTTATTCTTCTTTCGGTATTTTATGATATGAGATAAATATGGTTGTATTTCTCTTCTGTGGTCCAGATTAAATCCGACTCTATGAACACTGATCCTGGAGAAAGTTGAGAATTTATTTATTTTCGGCAAGAGCTCAAAAGCAGAGGTTTATATAAATGTTCATCTACTACTGTAGTATAAGTATAATAAGAATAAGTAAGTATCTGATCTGATCGAAAGCACGAATTTATTTCTACTACTAATATATTGATCTAATCTCCATTTACTTCCTTATAAAATTTTGTACTTTTAGTAAATCAAACTCAAACTTATACAAGGGATGAAGTCTCTTGTACTTTGGAAGAATTTATGGATTTCTCGACTTATTGTGTATTTGAAGTCTGAAGTTTATATGAATTTTCCTCTCTTTGACGTGGATATGGAAGAAAGTAGGGTTTACCGATTGTCACCAAATTTAACACTACTACAGTATAAGTATAAGTGACAAGGTTGGTACTACACAAAAAAGTCAAATTTTTAGAAACTTCCAAGGAATTGTGACTTGTGGGGCAAGACAAGGGTAGGAGTCAAAAGGAGAAAAAAACCCGACTGTTTGTCTCGAAAGCTGAGGAGAAAGTAAAGTTAAGTATAAAAAAAAGTGCTTGCTTTCTCCCAAAATTTATTTCTCTTTCCGTGGATTTTGGTCCCGCTCTCTCAAGCTCAATATAATCGAATCTCACTCGACGGCCCGGCGACGACTCACTTTCCCCTTTATTTCAACGAAAATAAAAGATTTACACACACTTACATACCTACCATACTGCTAGTACTAGTATATAGTTATATGTACGTATTCTTAGGTACAATGTATGAATGTAGAGCAATATCTCTTGAATCATTTTAGCCAAACAAAGAAGTTTTAATAAAACCTAGGGTAATTGTTGACCCAGGATTCAGGAGTCAGGACCTAATTTGTAAAATAGCTAACTAATATAGTAAAGATACCATATATCTAGGTAGGTACGAGTATTATAAATTGAGCATATAATGACAATTTAGAAATAAAATTGAAACAAAACTGGTAACTTTAATGAACTAAAAAGCTTAATTTTTGACCAATTATGTACCTACATATTTGTAATGATTATGATACTTTTAAACTTTTATACTACTTTTGTTAGAGTTTATACTTTAAAGATAGTTGAATAATATGAATTTTTTGTTTAAAAAAGTGTTCAAGAAAGTAAAAAGGGATCTACATTTGCTATACTGTACAACAGATAGTGTCAAACAGATTTTATGTACCTTATACCTACCTACCTAGTATATATAGATAGGTAGACCAAAACTCTTATAAAAAATCCCTTAATCCAAGCCTGAAATCAAACTTTTATTTCCTGAGCACTGTCACTTTAAACTGTTCTTTACAATAATAAAGTTTGAAAATGAGACCAGAAAAGAGCAGAGCTAAGAAATGTGCATTTAATATCATGGTTTGCTGATGGTCGTTAAAAAGGAAGTAAGTTTTGGTCAAATTTAAGTCATCCCCTTGGATTTGTTCTGTAAGTACCTACTATGTAAGTACATACTAGAAACAGTGCTTTGATATATTATTATAAAAATATCAAACTTTTTTTTATTTCAAAAAAATAAAAAGAAATAAAGTAAAATAAAGTAAAATTATATTCAACTCACGAAATAAACCTATAGTGCTAGCTAGAGTATAGTTAGTAGAGTATTACTAATAGTAAGTATCCGAACTAGCAAAATTCAAGTTTAGAATTTAGACTTGAAAAATATAAAAAAAACAGTGGAAAGAAATCATTTCCGCAGCAGGCCATCATCCATGTCTATAATTCTATTTCTCTAATGGGAAATTTTGAGGCAAAATAGTTTTTTTTAGCTTTTTTTCAGAAAATATTACTAGTAGTTCTATAGTACCCTGACTGTGACTTGAGACTTGAACAGGGGTGCTTAATGGCAAATGACATATAAAGTATTTAGGTTTCGGGAATAATTTTATTCGATTTGAGGCGAATTGAGCAATTTTTTTGAGTCCTTTAATACTTTCAGTGGTTATGGCATAGTAGAAGGACATAGAGTATGAAAAAGTATTTCAATTTCACTCAACAAACCATATGATTCAGTAATACCTATAGTATATATAGATATGTACCAGTAGGTGAGGGACGACTAGAGAGTCAAGTGAAATTTTTGGCAATTTTCTCCGAAATCTCAATGTGAGATATTGGTTATTGGCAAGGAAAAATAGTAAGAATTTCTTTTACCATGCTACATATATAATATACCTTATATGTATATTATAGTAGTTTGCAATACACTTGGTTCAAAAACCATTTGAACTTTTTGAGTAAATGAAAAATTGAGACTTTGATTTATGAAAAATACGGTTACAATGCAAGTATATGCAAATTATTATTATGTAGTACACTATTCATCAAGGATTTCATATCATTTTTTCTCAATTAGGTATCAGTGTCAGATTATATGAAAATTAGATAAAAAAATTTGGTCAGAATTTGGTTTTTCATAGCTAAATTAATCTCACTGTTAAGTGAATAATTCACAAATTACATAATATATTTATTTTTTATTTATTATGTACCCTACTTGTGTAGGGTAGGGTAAAAAAATTTTTTTTTGAACTTTCTACCAATTGTCTCGATCTCGTCTCAACCTGTATAAAGTCAAGTCAATTTGAATCCTGATGATGGCTAGGATTTGAGTATATAAGAATACTATACTATACTATATAAATAGTATTACTACTACACTATCAGGAGTATTCGTTATGTATATGAAACATATGGAACTTAAACTCCTGTGAAATTGATATGAGACGAAGTAAATTTAACATTTTTTACTTTTATCTATCTACTTTATGTAGTCAATTCCACTTTTGTAATGTTGAAATATAGACATCTAAAGGGGATTCCAGTTTGAATTTGAATGCTGTAAATCTACTCAATTTACATCTTTTTTGCACTATATCAATGAAGAAATATTTTCACTTTTATCTACTTATACTAATCTTAAGAGTAATAGTATTTGTAGCACTTGTAGGTACCAACTATAAGTATGGTATTAAAAATATTACATAAGTAAAGTAATATAGGAAATCCCTTCGCCTCACATAAACTTCATTTCAATTTAAATTATGTACATTATTAACTTTTAAAGTACATTATCTTATCTTATCATGTATTCCTGATACTTCTAACACACGAATCCCAATTTCTCACATGAATTGAAAAATTGAGATGGAAATGTAATTTTATTGATACACTTTAAATGATTTCAATTTATATAAACTATTAAGTATAGACTGTATAGTTTGATTTTAAGGGTGGTTTTAAATTGATATTGTGGTACTTATCCTTTGTAAAGTACCTAAGTATGTATCTATATAAAAAACCACTATCTTCTACAATACAAAGTATTGTACTTTAAATCTACGAGTAGGGTACTTATGCATGGTACTTTCATTTCAAATGTACAATCATGGAAATGATGTTTTTTTTTTCAAGTTGGCGGACGGAATGATGAATAGAAAAAATGTAAATGTGATGATGATGTTTCGCTCAGATGATAAATTAATATGATGAAGTACATGCTACTATGCTATATCTTTTACTCATATTTAGGTATGTAGGGTACTTCAATTTATGTGATTCATATATCTATGACAAAAATTTTCAAAATTTTTTTAAGCTGTATTAAGCTATAAGAAACTCAGCAGATATTTTAAAAGTGATACTTGAACTAGATAGAGAATTTAACGGAGGTCACGAATTTGGAAACCATTTGATGATAAAATGATCAGATCATAAGATATAGGTCAATGAACTTGGGCTTAACCATTTGGAGTTTTAGAGAAAAAAATGATTTTGATCATTTAGATCAAATTACTATACAAATGCATAACATAAAAGTGCATTAGCACCAGCACCAAATTTTCAATAGCTCAAAATATATATTAACGCCTAAATGAATTAGCGCCAAAAGGCATATTAGCCCCAAATGATTAGCTCCAAATGTATTACCCCTTTAGCTTTAGCCCCTTCGACATAAACTAGCTAAAAAGAGTTTGGGGTTTATTTTTGAATTTGAAAATTTGAATTACAGACATAGCTTTTTATTAGGTATACCTACTACGGAGTATTCTGTACAAGTACAAGTCATATTATTAAGCCAGCATCATATTTCTTTGAACATTTTATTTTTTATTTACCCAGCACAAGTACAACTTTCTCTTATTATGCAAATGCAAAGCAAGAAAAATAAATATATACATATAAATATCTTTACCTCAAAAGATCTGCATATTTTACATAAAGTATGAATGTTATGAGAACCACTCTCATAGCATAGCATAATCATAACATAGTAGTATGAGCAATCCATTGTTGTACTACTCGTACAATAGAAAATGTAAGGTAGAGTACATAATATTAGTAATAGTAGTATGTAGTGAAAGTCAACAAGAATATGAAAAGCCAGGGCTTGTCTGAATAATAATTAAGTAGTAGGGTACTACTACATTGTTGGTATAGAATGTATTATAATCTTACCTACCTACTATTTATTTATAGTGATAGTGCTCTGTAGAAAGTCTTATTCATAATATCCGGCCAGAAAGAGTTTTAGAATTAAATTCAAGTACAGTCCATGGAAGTTATTTTATGATTAATGCCTTTTGTAAGATCTATTTAAAATCCTCACATTTTGCTTCTCAAATAATTTGATATATTAATTCAAATAGAAAATAGTTAGGTAAGTAAGAAAATTTCCCAAATAGTGTAATACGAGTAGTAGGCCCATTTGCATTTAATCAAAATAATCAAAATAAGTTTGAGATTCTCAAATTTTGTTTATTATTTATTGTTTATTATTGAGCAAATCGAATCCAATGAAAATACATAGTACTAGTTAGGCAGTATGTATCTAAATCTAAATATTTATAAGTATCTACAATAATATAAATATTTGTAAAAGTAAAAGTCTGAACTTTCTCAAAATTTAGATAAGATATGAAAAAAGTATAATGATATTCGTACTACTGACAAATTTTTACTGTTCACTGCTCTAGATACTTAATTGTGGACTAATATAATATCCTTATACTCGTAGTACCCTTATGTGCTTTCTTGTGTATTGTGGTAAAAACAGTGAGTTGAGCGAGATCTAAATTAAATTAGTCAAAGACGTCAGTTTGAATCTAGACGAGCAATATAATATTCTATAGTTAGGTAACCATCGGTATTAGTAGCTTATTCTACTAAAAAAACTTTTTCTTTATTTTGTTTTAGTTATTTCTTATTTTGATAGTTTAGCTTACGATTAGAAAAATAAAAAAACTTTTTTCGAATTTCGAACTATTTTATAGATGCTAGTTTCTCTATTAAATTAAATTACTAATCAACTTTTTACTATATAAGCACGTAAACGTAAATGTTTATCAACAAAAGAAAAGTTGGTAATTAGAATTAGACACAATAAACTATTATAAAGATATGACACTTTTAGTCGAAATTTTGATAAAACATCTCACCATCAAAGAGCTGATTGAAAAAGCCTTATCTTATCTTATCACACTTATTTTTAGTAAGGTCTAATATAAGGTTATTTTTTTCCTTATATTTAGAAAAAGAAATTATAACAATCAAAGCTTATACCCTATCATACTAATATGTAAATAATGTCTGTAATAAAATTTGTTTGGATATTTTAAACTTAACTCCTTCAGTCTTTTCAATAAAATGCACCAAGGTGCATTTCATTGCATATCTATCCATTTCTGAATATTTTTGAGGCTTTTGAAAAAAGGTGAATCTAGAAGTTAAAAACCAAAATTCAAATTTTGATTTTGATTTTAATAGGATTTTGTGGAACTTTAAAAAAGAAGCTTCGATGATGCGATTGCTAAGCCTTTCTACTTTGGCATTGGTGAACCTACTAGTTTCTATATAAAGTCTTGACTTAAAAGATGATAAATGATAAATAATTCAGCCTTAATTTTTTGCTCAAACACTACTACCATATAGTACTGTACTGAAGAAACTGGCAATAAGTCATAATTTGTCTAATTATTTTGTGATTTCTTTATTTTATGACAAATAAAAGGGTCCTAAAAGATGCAAAGGTTATGAATATTTAAACAAGATACAACAAAGTTGAATTAGAGATTCATATCTGAATAACTTATACCTAATTACTCCATTTATTTGATATTTATTATAATTATGAGAAAATTTACATTAATCATAAACATGATGTGTATAAAAACCACAATATATATACTTACGTACTGATATCTCTAATCCAGTACTACCCAGTATAATGCAAATACTAAATGCTAGAAATAGGATGGTTAGATACTTTGTAAAATCTAATGGTACTTTAATATACACAACTATTTATTAGTTAAATGATGATTCTAAAAATAAATGGCTCGCCATTAATTCTTAGATTATTAAAAGTTCACAACAGGGGTAAATAATAAATTTTAAAATATAAAATTACACAGAAATTTTACAATAAATTAACTCAAATTGCCTCACCATGTCCCCATTTATTACAAACACTAAATTAAAGAATTAATTTAAAAAGGTTTAGATCTTTATTTTGTAGTTACACTAATATTAAACATTATATGTAGGTACCTTACCTACAAGACATAGTAGATATTAGTAAATACAAATATTTATAATAACTAAAACATAAAATAGAGCTAAATTGCACATTAAAATACCTATAACATGTATCATAAACACGTAAAAATTGTTCATTTTCAAAATTGTAATCATATTTGGTATATACCTAACGGACATTTTACTTTCAAAAAACTGACTTACAAAATATTATCGCCTCAATTCAAGTTCATACTCGGTTCTTTATAGTGATAATATTATATATACTGTATAAGGTAAGTATCTACTCGCCGAATTTAAAATTTTAATAGGGTTTTGTTGGCTCGAAAGTAAATATAAAATATGCCCCACAGAGAGATATAAAAATAAATCTAAAATTGCATTTAAGATTGAGCTATAATTTCAGCAGCTAAATAACCATTATTACATTGTACTACTAAATACTACGGCTATGATACTATTAAATAAACATACTACTACTGATACATAAGGTGCATAACCATATCTGTAGATACCCCAAATAAAGGCTTAAAAAATGAGTAAAATGTCTGGTTGAAATTTCATATAACTTTTCCAGTGGGTATCAAATTCTATTAATAATACAATAAAATGGAGTGGTTTCTCATTTCTCACCCTTTTTTTACGCTGGAATTTCTTAAAAATTTATCCATTTATCTTTAGACCAATAGTATGGTTGGTGATGTTGAGATCATTTATTTATATCTATCTGTAGACTGTAGGTACTAGGTACAGTATTAGTACTATGTAGTACTATAAATATCTGTATTTAATATTATAATGCTAGTACTACTAGTAGTACAAATAGTTATAGTATTTTTGGTAGGAATTAACAATTGAGTGAAAGTATGAGCATAAAACCGGAGAGTGAGAGAAAACATAATATTTTATGATCTTTTAAGTGTTGAATTTTATTATTCGAGGTCTTAAATAGAGACACTGGTTCTATATTTTTACGATATACAGAGATTTTATTTCAACACTTGCAAAACTACCAGTACCAGTAATACTAAATGAATTTTTTTGTCGTTGGATATGATGTTGAAATTGCTGGTTTATGAATCTCCAGAAAACTTGAAGATTTCTCCGACTCGCATCTAAAGTACAGTTAAGGACACAAACAGAGAATTGCATTAATGATTATTTCTCTTACTTTCAGTACATAGATACATATATATATACCTACCTATCAACATTATAGATTTATATATTTATATGATTTATAAAATTCCCGATTCTTGCCAACTACTTATACAACAGGAAGCTGAGGAGATCTTTAAAAAGAAAGCATTCTTTTTCTATACTGGATACTCGAAGAGTTGATCATCAACATCATTTTCATAAATATTTACTATACATATCAGTAATTTGACAAAATGAAAGAATGTTAGAATTTTGATCTTTTTTGATTATATTTTTCATTCTGGTAATTAAATGGAATTAATAAGTATAGAGTAGAGGATTTATACTAATATTTGGATTTTTCGGGTCGTGACTTTTTGAGCGTTCTGTAGTTTCAATTTGGAGAGAGAAATAAAGGCAAGAACCGGAACTTTTAAGAAAAGCTAAAATTTATATGTACTTAAAAGGAGAATAAATAAATGTAGGGAAAAGACCAACTTTGGAAACATTTTGTGACAGGGGAGTCCATCCCATCCGAGTAGAGATCTGAGCATCACATCAAGGGTTAGAGATGTCGGAATTTGCTCCATTATCAGTCTGAGTCCAACGCTTAAAAGGAAAAAAATCAGACATTTTTTTGATTAATCAATATCATGTTACATTACAGTATAAATTAATCTAAAGTATTTTAGAATTAGATACTTGGATAAATATATTTGTCAATTTGTCAGAAACATTTAAGTACTAAAGTACAACTAGTAGTACGAGTATTTTTAAGTATGTATAATAATAATAAATCCTAAAAAATCTATAATGCTCTATAACAAAGTTCAAAGAAATGTCGACTTTAGTAAAGATATGATAAAGTATTTCCTATAACTTAACTTTGGTTATACATATATCTTACAAGGATATATCAGTATGGTATCTACTACTGTATTAGTAGGATGATTAATTTACAAGAATGTGCAAGTACAACGAAAAAGTAAGTAAAAAAATCAAGAATGCATGGTAGGTATATTTTACTGTTTTCTATGGTACAAGTAGGTATGTATTGGAAATTTACAAAACTTTTTTTCAACTATTTTTTTCAAGTTGTTTTGTTCAAATTTTTCGAATTCTCTTTTGTATTTAACTTTTGATATGGTTTAGTAGGATTGTGTGGTGTTGGTGAAGGAGAAGCGGGATTTTATTGTTGATGAAAATAAATGGAAGTAGTAGATTTAGATAATAGACAATTAGCCAAGTCCTTGGCGCAGAACACTCATCTACCCAATATGCCAAAAATCTAACATAAATACTTACCTACTTCTACTGGTATTACTTACTGGTAGATATCTGCCATAGCTTAGCTTATTTAGCATTTAGTATGTATACATAGTGCTTAAATGATCTGCTCAAATTCAAAAAAATACTAGGATTTAAGGTGGAAAGGAGAGTTATTCAAAATTCTCACTATGTAACCAAGCGTAATATTTTTGTTGACAAACTCCTTTATAATATTACTACTTATATCTCGACTCTACTCTGTAGATAATATGTAAGGATTATGTAAGGATTGTAAGGATTCTGATTATCTACTACAATCCTACTAACTAAAATGTAATTGGATGTTAGATATATACCTAGGTCTTACAAAAATCTCAAATTGTCACAAATACAATTAAAATTTTGGAATTTAAAAAAAAAGAATTTAATTTTTAAATTGAAGCTTATACGATACGAGTAAAAACAGATGAATGATTTCAGTCTAAAAACATTTAGTAGGTATTATTTTAGATTGATCATTTGTACATTTGATTAGGCAAGCATAGCTAGTACTAGTTATAGTAGTACAGAAAAAATGTATGTAAGTAAGTATATACAAAATTAAAATTCATAGGTAAATAATGATACAATTAGTAGGATAGCTGGTAGGATACTACCATTTACCATAGTATTGTTATAAATATAGACTCGACTCAATGACTTACCTATTGATTCTGGCTGCTATCGCAAAAATTCCATCTTTCCTAGCCGTTCTGTCCAAATCAAAGCAATACAAAGACCATATACATTCAAGAGCTTGAGGATTTTTTGACCAGGCATTACCCAGATTGAGTAAAGCTCTAAACATATTATTGACACCAGAAGAACTGGTAGTATTAACTGTTGTCTTTTGACTTTGACTCACACTTCGACCAGACATTGTATTAGTAAAATCGGTCATTTCCGGTGATCTAAAAAGCATATCCAACTTTGATTCCACTTCATCAGGTGGGCCCGAACTGATCAAAAATTGACTTCCAAAATCTCGAGATTTTTTATCAACTCCGCCTTTTGCGATAAGTGAATGAATTTGATTTAAAAGAAAAACTCCAAACGACATAAAAGCAAATTTTGTGAGAGAGTTTTCATAATTTTGTCCGGAAAATATGGATGCTGAAGGTTTCTTGCTGGGAGATTGAGATTGGGAAAGGTCTGGTCTTGTATACAATTCATTTAATTTGGTTAAAAGTGAACTCTGATTTCCTTTGTTTACTGTCTCGTTAATCATCTAGAAAATAAGAGTTTTATACATAATTAAGCATACTTAAGTAATACAATATAGGGTAGGGTACTGAGCACACATCTACTAGAATTACTAAAACTACTTGAACCTACCTACTAGGGTGTAGAACTAGCTATTTAAAATTTTCAGATAGTTTAAAATAGATATATATTTTATATACCTACCTACTCGTATAAGGTTTTAGGGCAAAATTGGCAAAATACTGCGTGTTTGGGAATTTAACAAATCTTTCAGCAACCTAAAACTAAACTTTCTCTGTTAATAGAGAAATATGATATTTAAGTCAAATTACAAAATATTAAGTAATATGTAGGTTATTGCTTGATTAAAGAGCTTTAGATTTGGAAAACTGGGGAAAATTACCCATACTACTTGTATAATCCATCCAATGAAGTACTCTACCTCTACATAAGTACTTATACAGATAAAATAAATTAATTGACTTCAATATTCAGTAGGTAATTACATTAAATGCAGAATATAGTATATAGACAGAAATATTGGTATTAGCATAAGTAGGCATAAATTAATTTTGGGTAAAATACAAAGAGAATAAGCAATTAGGGATTTAGTTTTTGTTTTTGCTTTTGCTTTTGGGGAAGTACCTATACGAGTATATGGCATTAAGTACCCTAGGTACCTTACTTATTTACCTAAGTAGAACGATAAATAATTTTATGTATTCATTAAAGATAGAGCTGCTGGCCTTTATTAAATCAAATGAATATAATTAAGTAAATGGAATACCCGGATAACTCCTTGAAAATCTGTACCACTGGCATTAGAACTATCCGCAGATGCTCCATATAAATTCATAGCAATATCAAATAAATCACCAATCTGAAACTGCCCTCCTCCCCCTTGTTCTTCTTGATCAACACCCGATTCTCCAGACTCATCAGCATCTTCGGCACCTTCGCCAATTTCCTCCTCTTCCTCGTAATCATGTTCATCATTTTCATGTTCATGTCCTTCTTCGAAGCTTTCGTCGGCGATTTGTCCATGTTCCTGGTCCTGGCTCTGGATATTTTGATGAAGAATAGTAGTTCGATGGGAATTGGCAAAGTTTTTCCTAATCTGTCCTCCAAGAGTATTGTAGCTGGAGGTAGTTGTCGTTTGAGTCATTATTGGCATAGGTACTGAGACTGAGACGATGGCTGGGTTTATTTGAAAAAGCCCTGCTCTGCTTAAACCCAGGTTTCCGGATGATCCAGGGTTAATATTACCATTGATATTGATAGGCTGGAAAGTGGGCGAGCTGGATAACTGGAATGGACTTGTGGAAGGTATAATGGACGAAGGCATCCACAAAAGTCGACCAAACTCATTATCTGCTGATCTCATGCCAACTATTTCCCCATTCTGAACATCTTGTATTTTTTCTTCTTTTTTTGTTCCACTTGCTTGATTACTAGAAGTATATCCAGAAGCAGCAGAAGTTGAAGTTGTTCGCTGTCGTACCTTATTAGCACTTTTTGGCAAGCTGCTACTACTACTACTCCTGGTACTACTGGTTATACTCTCTGGTTGTTGGCCATTAGGGCTCTTTAGCAGGACGATGGGCTCTTTATGAGCAACATGAGATTGTGTGAAATATTTCTCTAAAGCACTACCCAACTTTTTCATCTCCTCTTGGTCTTGAACTATTTCCTCAGGTTTCTGGAAAGTATTAATAAAATCCATGCATTCATCATCACTATCACGAAAGCTCGTAAAAGTATTATAACAAGAGCAACTGATCATGAAAAACTTTTGAGAATATTCAGGCGATAATCAGATTCAAATTATTTCGAAAAAAATGCTTTGAAAAAAAGCTTAAATTATCTCGACTTTATTTTTTTACATTGCTCTAGGGGGAAATTTTAAATAGACAAAAGATAGATATTTGGGTTGGGTTTGTCAAGTTCCCTAAAAATGACTTTCAGTTAGTCTGAGAAAACGATATAAAAAATGTTCCAAGTAACTTTTTAAAAAGTCGAAAAAAAATCATCATTATGTAACTAAACAGGGATTTAACAATACATTGAAATACCTCTACAAAATATACTACTCGTATGAGTGGAATGTTTGGGGTATTAAATTAGTGTAATTTTAACTTTTCTAAAAAAAAAGGAACTAACCTTTGTATTCCGGCTCGATGAGAGGTTTTCAAGGGTTCTCGAAGTTCCGGATTTTTGAAGGCCACTATAAATCACAACTCCGATAGCAACTAAGCACCCGATTAAAAGTAGGATTCCAGCAAAAGCTGATAACTTTTTTGAAATCATTTCCTTACTTTCTTCTTCTTTCTCACTTTTACCATTACCACCACCAACCGAAGAGGTGGAAATATTACTCGTTGAGGAGGATGATAATTTTTTTCCTCTATGATGGTGATGATGTGAAAAAATTTCTCCACTTAAAGCAGCCAGCTTTACAAACTTTTTTTTTTTTTTACTTACTAGTGAATACTTTGAAAAAATAGTTTTATTTTTTGACTTACCAAGTTTGGATTTTAACAATTTTTGACTAGGCTTTTACTGTTAGATCTCTATATGCAAATGAAGGGAATTCGGAATAATTGGGAAATATTCATAAAAATCCCTTTTTTTGAAAAATCTTGATCAAGTCAAAGCACTCAAAACCAAGCACAAACTGATAGTCAGTCTTTTGAAAGAACATTTTGTAAAGCTAACAAGTTTTGGTTTTGAGATGTTGAGCTCTGTTGCCGATGATGGTGTCAATGTCACAGTATAAAGTATACCTACTGATGATGGTCTCTAGGAAAGATAATGGTAATGATGAGCCTACTACTAGAAATGAATTGAAACAGAAGTGTAGGAAAGAATCTTTAAAACCGTAATATTTTTCGCACATCAAAAGGTAAGGGGTAACTCTAACTCAAGTCTTATATTATGTAAGAATTCCCTAAGCACTTTTCTTGGTGTAAAACAAATGTAATTGTTTTACTTATTCATACATGATACATACATGATATGTGTAGCTTTCGAAGCATATAATAATACTTATTTAAGCACATCTACTTACATAAGTTAAAAAAGTACCTACATAGATACTTGAAATTTACCCACATCGCATCTATTTATTTAATAGGCATTAAGTTTATACTTATATACACGGGTAGGAGTAGGAGTAAAGATACTGATACTTTAGTAAGTACCTTTTATAAACAATAATAAAAATAAACAAGCCGCGTTTTGAGTTATAATATGAAGTTGGAGATGAGACGGTCTTGATTCTTGAACATTAGGAATAGGAATGTAAAATGTACCAGATTTCGAAATATTATAGGTAATGTGTATGTACTACCTATATGTAGTGTATGTATTTGAAATTTCAAAGATCTAAATATCCATTCTCGTCGTGACTTAAACAGCCAGAAAAATCAACGAAGCATAGTACGCGAAACTGTTTCCATTTGTGTCCTTACCATTATTTTCCGTCTTTTCTTTTCATACTTTTCATACTTAAAAATTCTAGAAAATTGCATAATACTGGCAGTAGTTCTAGACTACTGTAGTAGTGTAGTATTTTGATACGAGTATTGATGCTAGTATTATAGGTATGCTCTTAAAAATACTTACGTAACTCAGGAGAAGAAATGAATATCGTTTATAGTTTGAATGTTTAATTCATATCTACTAGCAATAAAGATAGATATCAAGTAATACAAGTGGATACTTCCAATTATTATATAACAAATGACAAATGCCTTTTTTAACTGATTATACAATAAATTAAAAAAAAATAATTCCCCAAATATTAAAATTTCAATTTTTCTTAATTTTCGGCTAATTGTATTAGAATGTATAGTATCTATAAGTTTAAGTACCTACTATTGGCTATGTATGAGTTGAGCAAACGACCTAGTAGGTATCTTATATACATATTCAATAAATTCATATCGCATCTTATGGTACTTAATTAATTACTTGTGTTGTATTTAAAATCACATTGCCAATCCTAGAACTAAAATAAGGAACTAATAGTCAATCCTAGAACTAATATTTTGATATATCAAAATATTTTTAGTACCCTATCCATTAAAGATCGAGATAGTCAAGTTATTAGTATTAATATTAGTAAGTATAGATACTGATATTTATTATTACGACTTGACATCTTTCCAATATTGCATATCAATTACCTTTACTTTCTATTACCATAAATATATATAGAAAAAATTAATAATACAGTGAATTTATGAGGAAAATTACAAAATAGATAGGTTTTTACATGATATTATTCATATTATGGTACAATAGACGTACAATTTTATAGATATAATATTACTAGTTCTAGTTATATGCTCAAACTTATGCTAATTCATTTTTCTCAATACACTTTAAGAATGCTTGCTTTCCCATCTCCTATCAACTTTATGCACTTTCCTGTCTTCTTTTTCTTTTTCTCCTCTACAAAACTTAAAAGTATCTCTCGACTCTCTTTCGGACAATATATCAGTTAAGTGTATGTAAAAATAAAAAAGCATGAAGCTGTTGTTTGTGTAACTTGTTACTAGGATTCCCAACGAGATTCTTTTGGCTCGAGGACTTTTGATCCATCTTCTCTTGTTGCAATATAGAATTTCTTTGAATCATAGTTTACATTCATCCATATAAGATAGCCCAAACTAAATGCAATACTCGCCAAACCAATTGCCATAATTCCCTTATTCTGAAAAAAAACAAGAAACTTACATTATATTTTGCCCTAAAACAAAACCTTTATATCCTGCCTTATTTCTTCTCCATTCTCCAATATGAATAAATACATTTTTAACTATTACCTACACTATCGACTATTGTGTAGGTAAGGATAATTATTATTAATTATTATTGTGTAGGTAAGGATATTATCCGTAAGGATAATAATAACTACAACATACCTTACCTTGTATTCTAATATTTATTTTGTGAATGTGAATAAATTATAAATGTCATCGTCGTAATAAATGTTAGTACCCTAAATAATACTTATTATGTATCTATGTTGATGTTGGTTTAGGTTTAAAGTTTAAGCAGTTGTCTATAATAGTCTATTCTATTATAGTCTATTCGTTTAAAGCTCTACTGTAGGGCAAGGGAATCGTTCCAGAGGTCATATGGTCCACGGCCCACAGTTTAATGTATAATGCAAAAAAAAATTTCTCTCATGATAAACAGAGCAGTCGGATGTAAAATCTGATCTTGGTTAAATATCTCAAAAGCGGCTGGTCTGTGCAATTAATGACCTACCTATATTCGGTATCAGCGAAAAATTTTGAACATAGAAAAATAGGAAATATAATTGTTTAAAAATATTTTCCTCTTTCGAGTAGAACTGATTTAATCGAATGCAATGGAATAGGTATTATATTATATTATATAGACTATAGGTATTACCTATTACCTAACCTAGGTCTTACCATTAGAGTACCCTACTATGTAAGTAGTAGAGCTTAAAGAAAAATTCTAATCTGAAGTCTGATAAATCTGAACAAGCAAATACATTATTTTTATTTTATGTAAATATACGAAATACCTACAAATAAATTAAAGAAAACCTAAACCTAGCTTTTATTTACCAGACTAACCTAATACCTATTACCTACCTAATCATTAATCATAGATTCGGATAAACATTTTAACATTATCTAACAGCAGAGGTTACCTAGAATAGGATATAATATGGATTTTGTAACCTAAAAGTAAATACTAAATATAAATTAAAAGTAACTTGTAGCGTATTATAAATAATAATAAAAGTAAATTAAAAGTAACTTGTAGCCTAAAAGTTAGCCTAAACGTAAATTATATAGGTAGGTACATAGGTATAAATTTAACATACTACTTATAGTTGGTTACTGGTACCTTATATATTTTAAAGAATAAATAATTTGACTTACAGGTTTCACGTAAAGTTCAAAATTAACTGCTCTAAATAAACTGGTTGTTTTCAATGATCGGATTCCATCGCCTGGAGCAGATTTCTTGTTTTGATTTAATCCCTCGTTATTCTCTGGAACTCTGTTCTCCATATTTGACATGTCTGAGTCTGTAAGTTAAATAGAATCCATTACCTACTACGTTTATTAAGCTTCTAACTTATAGAATAGAACTGGAAGAACTTCCCTCAATATCAAGCCGAAATAATTTTTAGACTAACTTGAGACTTGAGGTCCCTAATTCCAATTTTTGTACTTGTAAAAAAATCAATCTAAATATAAATTGTCACAAAATACATTTGTTGTACAAGGTTAAGGAAGTTATTTTTTCAAAAATCTCATAAAGTATTCGATTTACATTACAAAATACAATACTATAAATACTAAATCCTAACTAAGGAATTTAGTAAGAAGAATGAGATAAATAAATAAATATACCTAATATACGTATAAGCAAGATAGGTATGTATTTGTTAATAATTTACCTATCTACTTTATTTAAATATATATTGCATAATAATAATAATAATAATAATAATTGATAACAGTAATAATATAAGTTATAACCAAACGAACATAAATATGTACCTAGGTATTTTGAATTTTGCAAATTGGGTCGGGTCGGAGTCGGAAGGAAATAGTAAAAATCTCTACACAGACAATTTTGAAAAACTTTAACATCATTTTCACAAGCATGCTAAAATTAGGTCAAAATTTATTTTTTCAGAGCTGAATTAAAATTAGTATAGGTATGGCTTTATTTTCACCATGTTATGAAATAAACATTATAAAAATTAGTTAGTTAATTTTAAAGAGTAATAATAATTGTAAAAAAAACTACTATGATTTGGTTTATTAAAATTACTAACTAAAACTAAACCTAATTCATTTCTGAAAATTAATATTTTGGTCTCCCTCAATTCAATTGTTACATAATAATAATAATAATATCCTGCATTATATAAACAATTTAATTAGGTAGGGTACTACAATAAATATTCTTAAGTAGAAGTAGGTAGGTGGTAATTGTAATTTAATAAACAATCTTACCTTTTGCCTTTTTTAAACTGGATCCTCGTTGTTCTAGCTTAAAGACACCATCGGCATAAGAATGTTCTTTTTAATTGATAGTTTTGACTTTTATTTAACTTATTTAACTTATTTAGGTAATTATTAATTAATTAAAAGGTAGAAAGAATTCGAAACAAATAAATTTAATAAAATAGAAGAATTGTGTTTTTTTTATAAGTTTCGTTGTTGGATGCGCTAAAATTAAGAATTTTGTGAACTATAATTCGTTTTGTGGGTGAAATAAGAATTTTGATCAATTTAAAAAATTAAAAAATGATTTTAATTATAATTATAATTAGGAATTTAGGATTAGGATTCGGATTAGAATTAAAATTCGATTTATATAAGTAAAATAAGATTCCTTATCGATCCTTTCAAAATATTTTTTTAATAATAATTAAAGATCTTACTTAGGCAGGGTATCGGGTAAGGGTATACTCGATATATCTCTATCTCATTGTATTGCAGTTTTTTTTGGAATTTTTATGCATCTATTTTTTACTGCCGAAAAATATAGCTAATCTAATAAATAATAGCCTTATTTGTTTTAATTCTTATTTGTTTTATGACTTTCAAATCAAATAGTACTCGTATCGTATATTAGATGAATGATGAAAATACATAAGGCATAACTGTCAAAGCCAGCAGATCCAGAATCCAGATCCAGAAAAGATTTTGCCTTTGCGACTGAAAAGTCAAGTCAAGTCATGAGAGAAAAAATTAAAAACAAGGTCTATTTGACTGATTTTGAGTAATTTTGTATGTTCTTCCAGTCGACAAGCTTTTATTTCTTTTATTTTTATATTTTTTCAGATTTAGAATTGCCTATAGGCTATATTCTATATACTTACTAGTATTAGTAGGTACAGATATTGCTACTTTATTTTGGTGCAAAATGTAGAATCAAATCGATGATATCCAGTTATTCTTACAATCGTTATTCTACTAGTATAAATGTGATATTTGTGATTTGCCTCAAATACAGATTCTGGATTTTGGATCTGTAGAAAATATTGGGATAAATTTATGTTTAATCTATACTGAAAAATAATTCAACCATACCGAACGAAACCTTTGTCCTTTCAAGCTCAAACCCAATGTTTTCGAATCGAGGAAAAGGAAATCGTAATCATGAGTTATGATATTTTATGAATCGACATACGACTTTAATCAAAAATCCTGGAAAAAAATCAAAAATTTATGTCATGCAAAAAATAATTCTTAAGCTCAATTTTTTTTCTCTTTTTTGCCATTTCAGCACTCATGCACATTCTAATTTTATTACTGCAATGTACGGGGATATAAGTTACGACTATGATCATTTTACAGATGTATTAGAATTCTTAAATATCAGTACAGAGTAAATATGGTCGAATTTAACATTTTTTCTAAATATGACACATATTTCAGTATACAAAACCTACAAACAAAAGAAAATGTTAAAAACTATCCCTTCAAACTTCAAACTCAAACTTCTCAAACAGCGTAAATCTGTACCTAACTAAAAACTAAAAGCAATCAACTTCTCTTGGTCCTTTAGTTTTGAATTACTAGGCACTAGGTTAGGCACCTACTGTATACGTAGTACATACTTATTTTAATTTATTTCTTATAAAATCAATGTATTTTCTGTTTAATGTATATCTTGAGATCAGAACGACATATCTATTTACTTGAGAGAGCTACTTTAATTTCACGCATAATTTGGTCAAACTAGACTTTGTATTTTGTACCGTAAAGTAGGTAGGGTACATACTACGAGTATGAGTATGATACTATGAAATGTAATGTAAATGTATTAGGTATAAGGGTCCTATGTATAGTAAATAATTGCACAAACTCTAAAGTTAAATAGCTATTTTTAAGATTGTAAAATCCCATACATAATAAAGTACTTTTTGTATTGTAGTAAATGTATTTTTTGTGTTACATTATGGATAATTTGTCCAATGGCTTAAAAAATAGACATTTATTGATTATGCCCAACTTTCTTTCTTGGTTAACAATTTGAAATATTTTATAGAGAAATGGACTTTTTCCCGGTCTCATTTTATTTTACAGGGGTACCATTACCAGCATTACTACCAGAACCAGAATGCTAGTGAGCATATACTAACTATATAGGTACTCACTAGCATTGTATTAAATATGTAAAAATGTGACTTTTAATGCAGCCTAGAAAGGATAAATAAAATTACAGAGTCATTCCATTAAATTTAAAACCAGCATTATTTTTCATTCGAACCGGAAACTTTCTACTCTAATCTAATGTCTTTTGTATGCAAATTTTTTACAGCTATTAATTTGGAGAAAGTAAAAAAAATATTTCTATGCACTACCTACTGTTTATATCATTGTAGATTGTTTGATATAATAATTACTAACTACTAATCCTAAGAGTTACATAGTTCTAAGTATTTATAAAAACTAGAACTATAGGCTAATGCCTGCTATTACTATCTTTAATTGTAAACTTTATGCTGCTAAAAGGAAAAAGATGTAAATAAGGACAATACTAATGGTAAGTAGGTACTTATCTATTTCCATTTTAATTAGAGAATATATAACTCCAATAAAATAACATTTAAACATTAGTAAAAAGGATTCACACAAAAAACCATCAGAGTGAAAGTAATGAGAGAAAGTAAGAATATTTTTGAACGATATCTCAAATTCAAATTTTTAGATATTTTGAGATTCAAAATACTATACAAGTAATCTAACGTCGCTTTCGAATAAATGGAGTTGGGAGTGACGTTTGAAACTCTAAACAAACCTATCATTAAAATTTAAACCAAACTATTCTGTACCTAGTACCTACCTAATTGTAATTGTAAAGTTATATAATCAAAAAAATTATGTTCACTTTTGGAAATCCTTATCGAGTGTGCTCAAAGTGTATGAGAAAACGGTATCCGGAAATTTGCAGAAAGGACATTTCCTGGCGGACTTTTGCAGGATGACTTTTGCAGGAGGACTTTTGCAGGATGACTTTTGCAGGCGGACTTTTGCAGGATGACTTTTGCAGGCGGACTTTTGCAGGATGACTTTTACAGGAGGACTTTTGCAAAGCGGACACTTGCAAGATACTTTATAGGACTTTTGCTAATGGTAAGAGGACTTTTAGAAATGAAATGATCGATCAGTTATGATCATTTTGAAATTCAAGGGTATTTTTTTGAGCTTTTGTCTT
>JAQIXA010001753.1:0-22183 GCA_034699045.1 Nanhermannia cf. coronata Gr-Ori-00579
TTTGGATGGTGATTTGGAAAATGAAGAAAATATATTTAGAATATATTATGCTTATTTAAATAATTCTAGAATATGAATATGAATTATAGTATAAATTATCCTGTATTATGTTTGGTATATACTTATATTTAAATACATTATAATACCTTAGCTATACTTACTTCAATAGCGTGATCTAATTATATTATTTCATAATTCACTACATGTTTGTATGTACGTATTTTTGACCAATTTTGAAAAAGAAATTTTTTTTTTGGTAAAATTCAAATCTAATTCACTACAAAAAATCAACCTCATTTTTGCGTTTTTTTATATGGAAATTTTTAATTTAAAAAAAATTCATGGGTATTATGAATTGTGGTTTTAAGTTTTTGGAAGCCAACTACTTTATAATGTCTTTAATACAGAATATACGATATTACAATTTACATTACTTTGTAAAGTACCTAACTTTTTTCTCGTCCCTTATAAGGGGACGTTATAAAAAGGTTTTACTGTAGTATAGGAACTTTAGATACACAACTATGCAGTATATAGTGGATTATTTTATAGGTTTTTTTATACATATAACTATTAAAGTACGATAATATATAAGAGAGGGTTCAAAATTCAAAACCAATCAAGTCGATAATTTTGTACTGCAAAATCGACTATTTCAAATGTAAAGTTTAGTTTTGGCATCTATTTCAAAAAATCATATCTTTAAAAATATATCTGGTAAAATAGCTTAAATCATACACATAATATGTTCCTATATAAGGTATATACTGTATTGTTAAAATATATTTTTGAATTATGTAGATGTTATAATCTACCAAAATTTTTAAATTATCTTTCGAATGGCTTATGTCATTCGAAAGAACATAAAAAGTTACCCCTAATATCGCAATTTTTTTTTTGGAAAACTTGATTTTTAGTCAAAAAACCCATTCTATTCATGTAAAAGAGCCTGTATAACTCTGATAATTTAGACCACGGCATTCTACCCAGTCATCAGATATCCTAATTCAAGTTTTATGATGAAATTGACCAATTAATCACAAAAATTTAAAAAACAGGCAAAAATTAGCCCTCGTAAGTAGTACCTAACAAAATATACAGATTCATTATATAAAGTAACTTTATAAGCTAAACACAATATGTATAATATTTAAATTAATCATGCAATGATTCTCATATTTATATGAAGAAAGGATTACTATTATATATTTCTGTAAAATTTTAAAGAATTTTTTTAGATAGAAAGTTCCCTTATAAAGAAAGTACATTGTACAGTAATAAAACAAAATTAAAAGATTAAAAACCTTATAAAGACTTTGACGATAAGCTACAGGTATACTAATAAAATAATATAACCTGTTCTTCAAATATGATACAAATGTAAAGATGAAATGAAATGGAATCATATAGTATTAGGCTTTTTTATAATTTTGAACATTTTTTATGACCCATAATAAAATTTCAAAAAAAAAAAAAAAAAAAAATTCTCAACCTTAACCTTTGTAAAGTTCAAAAGTTCCCTATTATAAAATAAATCGGTTTTACCCTCAAGAAAGCCCGCACCCTCAGAATACAAGATAATTTATAGAAATATAGTTTTAAAAGTTCTTGTTCTTATTTTATTAAATCTAAAATATTTCTAATTTAGATGTTTTTGTTTTTTTTAATTTGTGGGATTTTCAAAACTTCCCATCAAATAAATAAGCCGAAGCTACATATCATATCATTGGATAGAGCTCTTCGGGTTCTATCAGAATATATATATAGCATATATGAACATAAAGGGATTCTACAAAAATACAACAAAAATCCCAAAATTTAGAGATTTTTTATTCAAATTTTTTCAAATTTTCCTGCCTTCCAGGTGATATAGAAATTCCCAAATAATTATCAAATTTTGGGGTTTTCCCCCTCTAAATGTGTGCCAATTTTGGTCTAGATCCGATTCGCGGTTCGTCCGCAAACGTGCGAACGGACAGACAGACAGACAGACAGACCGACGGAATTGGCAAACGCTATTAAGTTTCGTCTAAATAATGATTTTGAGTTCAACGCGTTTGGAAATATAGTCACACAAAGAGACGGACAGACAGACAGACATGGCGAGCTCTTTTTCCCTTTTCCAATTTTCAATGAGTACGAGAATATATAAAGGGACAATTTATTATCGTATTAGGTACGTTTTTTTTTATTCATTTGTAAAATTAATTTTGCTTCTTCAACAATATAAACAAAATGGTAAGAATTTTATTTTTTTTTAAAATAATTTAAATTTTATAAAAATTAAAAGTATTTTAAAAATCTTATATGCCTGTATGAATATATTATGTAGATTTGGGAAAAACTTTTACTATTTTTGGTGCTACATTTCAATATTTCCACATCACAATATTTTTATGATTTTGAAGAATTTGATATGGAAAAAAGTGAAAATTATGAAGAAATGGATCGAGAAAGGACAGGATTTCATCAACATGCTGCAGGATTTGGTGGATATGGCTGGAAAAGATTTTCCTTTGGACATGTACCTTTTCCAGGGTAAAATAAATCGGTTCATCCATCAGAAAATGCCCTCACTCAATTTTTAAAAAGGGGCAATCTGAAATTTTTTTGAGCATGCAAAACTAGACCCTGTAAGGTTCCTTTATGCCAAATTTGGTTAAAATCTGTCGAGTAGTTTTCGAGTTATGCCGCGAACAGTCAGACAGAGAGACGGGCGGACAAAGTGCAAGCAAAGTTGAATAGTAAGTGCTCGCATAACGTAAAATGAAATTTTGACCATTCCTATTGTAAGTATTTGAGAAATATAATAAAAAGTAGCTGAAATTTTTAAAATCTCAAATGGATTTTTAAACTTCCCGCCAATTAAACTAAGGTAAAGTTACATATCATTCGTTAGAGCTCTTCGAACTCTACCAGAATATATGTATATGTATTACATATAAACTTTAAGAGGGAATTTCAAATATGTATCATCAAAAATTCAAATTTATCTCAATTTTTATTTAATTTTCCCACCTTATAATTAAGGTAAGAAACTCAAAATTGAGGTTTTTTTTAGTAATATCCCACCCGATTATTAATGTGGGTCATTCACCTTTACTTTAGGATTCATATGGATCTGTTCCGATTTCTACTGGTCCAAGTTTCGAGCTTTAATACTACTTTCAAAATCTAATCTAATATCTACTGCGCATTTAACTTAACAAAGCGCTTCGCCTTACGACTGATAGGTCCCGGGTTCAATCCCGGGTTAGGGCAATTATTTAATTTTTTGCTATTTTTTTTGTTATTTTGACAATGTTGACAATTTTTTGACATTTTATGGGGTTTTTCACCATGGGGAATCCAAATTTCACCATTTTTTGACCTCAAATTCACTCATTCATACGGTAAATCGGACTTTTAAAGAAATATTTCACTTTTTTGTGTTTTTTTGTTATTTTTTCCCCTTTTTTTTTACTTTTTGATCTTTTTTAAGGTCAAATTAACAACCAAAAAGAATTTTTGGCTTAATACTAGTTTTGATTTAATAGACGGATGAACGGAAACACTTAGCCATTTTTACTCTTTTTGAATGTTTGGGGGCTATAAAAATAATATGAAATATTATGGAAATGTCTAAATTTATGTTTTGCCTAAAATTTTGACAAAGGTAATCTAAAACATGATTGATTATTTAGTGCGGAGCTCAGAATAAAGAGAATAAAAGGGAAAAAAGGGTAATACAAATTTTATATATAAAAATTAGATACATCCATTCCATAAATTGATTGAAATATTTTTATAATATGATTCAAGTTGGGGATTTCCCGTAGGATATCCACACGGTTGGGGGAAATCCAGACCAAATTTTGGGTAAAAAAAATTATGATAAAACTTCTCCATACGCAAGAACAGTAACTTATAAGTTAACAAATCTAATATACAAATTATATAATTGATTACAAAAATATCATTTTTTAAAAATTTTTATCAGAGGTTGGGGTAATCAGGGACAAGGATATGGCAGAATTAAAGGAAAAGGAAAGAAAAATAAGTATATAAAGATTCCTTTTTTTATTTTTTATTTTTTATATTTATTTTCATTATAAGATAAATAATAATATTTAGGTACATTATGTTCAGGAGGGGAACAATAATTTTTATGAGCTTTCTAAAGGCAAAAGCTTAAAATTTCATTTTAAATAACGTTGACATTTTGAGATTTTTTATTTCGAGTCAAATTCTCAAATCCAAAGTACACGCAATGGCATGGCATTGCATGGGTTAACTTTGAATTTGTCTTACATATTAAGAAATTCATACACAATCATTTTCTTTGAGAAAGACTTTTTTAATTTAGAGTTTTAGACTTTGATTTTTTTTAGAAACCTTAGATACTTGAGAAGTAATTATAACATCTTTCCTTTCTCAAAAATGAAAAATCTAAAAAATGTCAATGCCATTTAAATAGGATTTTTGAGGTTTCACAGGCAAGAAACCTAATCGGTCCTCCTTTCTGATCATATTGTGTATAAGATATGTGTGTACTCGTATACCGTATATATTCTATACTAGCCACGTATGAAATAGCTTCGCTTATTTAATCCCGTGAGAACATGTATCAGTAAAATAAGTTTGCAATCAATAAAAATCAATAAAAAAGAAATGTATCTTATAGTATATTTGAACTTGACCCTTGACCTTTAGAGGTCACCGCCCTAGGTCATCTTTAAGGGCTTATAAAAACCTTTCTAATGATATAACACATCATGGGTCTAACTCTTACAGGGGCTGAGATACGATTTTTTTGAATATATTGACTTTTAACATGATTTGACTCTCTAGCGGCCAAACTATGCATCAGGTCAAAAGGTCACCTATATAAAAAAGCTTCAGCTCATCGAACTCTATCGATTGCTGAAAAGAAAAATCCAAAATGACTCAATTTTAACATGGTGACCTTTGCCCCCGGGGGAACCGGAAGTGACCTTGACCCGGACTATAGCCTTAAACCACCGCTGGGGGGGAACTAATAAGCATGCAAAATATTGGAGCTGTAGCTCTTATAGTTTCGGAGTCTATAAACGTCAGACGGACGGACAGACAGACGGACCGAAATGCACGGAGGAATGTGAGACTACCACCAGAGGTCATCATTTGACCTAGGGTGACCATAAATGAAATAAAAAAAATCTTGACAAACAAAATTATATATACAGATAACAATAACGAGTTTTTTTTGAATCTGAATTGAATTGCGGTTTTTATTATTTTACGATATTTACCCTGGGGTGATATGACACTAGTAAAACTTTCATATACTAGTTATGCGTCCTCGTAAATTAATTTTAATTACTAAACAATTAAAAAAAAATTGACCCAATATGGAATTTTCAAAGTTAATTAACTAATTAACGATTAGGTGAAAACTAGATCTCATTAGGTTAAGTATTAAAAATTCTGTACGCTGGCTAAGTCAAATGTCCTTATTTAGGGACAGCCTAGGTTTGTAAGCATTAAACGGTCAATTTTATATGTAAGTACCTATTTATCTGTATTTATATTTAAATTGTAAATGTTTGCAACTAAAAAGAAAGATTTCAAAGAAGTACCTAAACATATAGTTTTGTCTCAGAACCAGTATAAAATGAAATTTTCTTTATATGTAGGGTACTTCACTTTCAGAGAAGAGAATAAGTTATTGTTATTGTATTAAAATTAAAATGGATAAAAAATAATATTCTGAGCTTAAGATCAAAAATTATTAATGAAAAAGTTTAATAAGGTGAGATGAGAAATATAAAAATAGAAAATCGTGCTTTTCAAATAAAAATTTAAAAAAATAAAATCTGAATAGGTAGTTTGAATTAAAATAAATGTAATAAATGTATCCAATTTCTAATCTATAATCTAATACTTAACTCTAATTTCTAATTGGAAAATTTTAGTAGTAGATAATATTGATAAATAATACTAATATAGTAGCATTAGTATTAATTATTTGGTAAAATTAATTGTTAAAATTATTTAAAACATTCTAATAAAATCCTAATCTTGAGGAAGGTAGCTGAATAATTTATACTTATCGCGTAAATGAGTTCTTACATCTTGATTACTTTTGACTATTGATTCTAAAAATGGAATTAGTTTCATTAACTCTTGATCATTTTCGTCCACAAACCAACTTTCAATTGGGATACCATTTTCCAACTAGAAATGACAAAAAATACGGTGATGATTGTTGATGACACAGAATAAATAGATATAGATAGATTTTGGGAAATGTAATCAAAAAATATTTTAGCCCATAAACGAAACGGACCTTTAATTATTGAATTTGGGAATAGGGAAAAAGAAAAAATAATTTAAAAAAAAATACCTGATAACCAAAAGCTTGAGGCGAGTTATCAACAATAATGACCTATAATAAAGAAATAGGATATCATCATCAAATTCACAAGTTGACAATAAAATCAATTATAATTCAACTAACCTTTGATAAATCTCTACCAAGAATACTTAAATCTTTAATATATTTTCCATTAACGCATAAACAGTGATCCCGAAAAAGTCGATATCTTTAAATAAAAATTTGAGTTTATAAATTTGATTGAGTTTCTTATAATAAAATAGAAACTAGGTAGGTATGTATTTTTTTTGGCTTACTTGATCAATTTTCGTTGAGGATCCAATAAATCTAAAATTTTATTAGCATATACTTTCTTCGATGCTGTGAAGAGGATCACTTCAAACATTGAAGCAACTGTTTCTAAAAATTCTCGAAAATAAGGCCGAGTCCTTCCATATACCTATTTAGAAAAGAGTTAAAACAGTCAATAAAAAATGATACAATATTATAAGAGTAAGGTATGTAGGTTTGCATGGCATGTTGCTTTTTCTTTTTAAGGTACATTCTAATGCTCTTGACAGAAAGCCTCTTTGGAAAAAAGCGTATCATAAACTGTATTTTTACTCTCCCCATCCATTGATAAGGATATAATTGAATTATAGATATGCTTACATTTTACAATCTAATGTATATTAAAGATTTTGTAAAAGCAGCAAAAATTCAATACATCTCTAAAATCTCTTGATTGCAATGAAAAGCAAAAGGCATGATTCATGCAGCAGTATGATCAAAAATGGGGTTAATTGTAAAACTATTACATTACTAGTATAGTATAGGGATTGTGATTATAATTTTAGACGAGTATAATTTTTTACCTGGTAAGTACAATCTTGACAACACACCTATAAAAAACAATAATTAATTATTAATCATTAGATTCAGCACTTCTTATTTTTTTATATTCCAGAACTTAATTAGCAAAAACTACACTTACCGGGAAAGAGAAACTGGCATCAGACATTTCTTGTAATGAACAATGAACCTGAGAAAATTTCCACAATTAATTTAATAATTAAGTACATTTACATTAGGAGTAGGGTACACAAATACTATTGACCATAGGTATACAGTATACACAGTGGGTACATTACCAAAGTTTCATCCAAATCAAGAACTAATGAAAACTTGGGTGAACTTCTAGTTTGCAGAGGAAGAACAGGTACTCTCGTTTTCATCTCGGCTGAAAGCGGTGGTAGATGTTTAATGAAATAATATGGATTAAAATTATCCCAATAATCTTCGTAGTAAAATTCTCCATTTCCATCTAAAAATTAAGCAAAAGATATTATTTTATAAGATAATCATTAGACATGTAATCAGACATGTAATCAGACATTAGACATGTAAGAAGTGCTGATACTAGACTAGATTCCTACATACATACTTAATTTATTTTATTATAGATTGAATTGAGATTACCCTAGACTAATTTGGTTAATCTTAATCTTATCTTAACCATAATTATCAAATCAGTTCAGTAACAGTATTCATTTATAATGCTTATTTTTTTACCCCTTCTTTTTTGAATCTGAGCTTGATTATTAGTATAATATTGGTGTATATTTTGAGCAACCATGACCATGATCGATTTTCGATTAATAAACTATGACTTTAAATTGAAATTGTGTACAAATTGTAATATGTAGTAGTAAGGGATAATGTTTGTTAATGTCTAGAAGATTTTAAAAATCTCTCTGATTTGTTACAACTTGACTTATCCTTTATAAACTGACGACTGACGAAGAAGTTATTCGAAAAGTTGAAAAGATTCCTATCAAACCATTTTAACTAACTCTAAATTAAAGTCTCTAATCAACTAATAAAAGTTTACGTAATAAGCCTTTTCTCTCATATTTTCCATTAGTATGAGTATGGAGAACTAATCTAGGTACATAGTAGATTTATTAGTAGATGTACAGTAGTAGGGTACATATTAATTAATATTCAGATTCAGTAATTTTATCTTCTTCATAAGATATAACCATAACCTAATAATAATATGATTTTGTACTTTTTTAAGATTGTTGCGAAAGTCCCCCTTTAACCATTTAATTCTTATCAATATCAACTAAACTAGGTAGGTATACTATATACGGAGTATCATACACATATTACTAACAAATACATAATACTCGTATAGGTATAAGGTTATACTGAATTTAGAACATGAGTTGATAAAGGCATCATTTCATATGATTATTTATGTAATCTATCTAAATAATATCTCAAATCTTTAATGCTCAATCTATTTGCATATATTATAGGTATAGGTACTTTTTAATTTAATTTAAATTAATGAAAGGAAAAGGAAAATATAGGTAGATTAGATTTATGTTAAATATTTGAAGTCTAATAACTTTCTTAATAGAGTATATACCAAGTTATAATTTAATTGATCATTTCATTATTCACATGCCTCAAAAAGTCAAACTTAACTTTGCTTCTCAACTCTTATTTTAACTCTTTTAAAATTAATGTTATCGTAATCTCTTATTATTCTCGCTCTTGAGTTAAGTTATAAAATAAATAAGCTAACTATACCTACTATTTACTATAAAACATACTTTGAGACTTGTTGAAAAAATAGTGTACCCTAACTACTTATGTTACTTTAACTTTGCGATAAATTAGATTAGATCTAGTACTTACTATGTACAATAGAGTTGTCGAATCTTGTAAAATAAATTAATGTTATGCGACTTTAAATTTTGTAAATATGTTTTTTACAGTATCAAGACAAGATTATTCCAGAAATTAACAAGAAAAGTCTGTCCCAATTTAGATAAATAATCAACCAAACAATCATCATATCATAATCATACATATTAAATGAAAAAAATTAATACATTGAAGGAATGCGTACGTACGACTTTCGTGTTATTTTATTTTATTAGTGTTAGCCTATATTGTGTTGTAGGTCAAGGGAAGGGGTCAATCGGAATCGAGATAAAATTATATGCTATACATTACATATTAACATACCCCATTTATCTACTTTTTACTTAAGAATGTATATTAATATGTTAATTTCTCAAATATTAATTGCTAAACTTAACCTATAATTGTACTTATAATGTTTATCTTTATCTTATAGAACTATAAACCTATTCCTAATCTAATTAGGTAATAATTTCTAACTTTAATAACCTACCTAAATAAAAATAAGTTAAAAAAAGGCAAAAATGGAAAGTTTTTAGTAAACTTACTTGTAAAATATCCACCATAAGGAGTTGGTTGTAATTGAGGTGATTGAGGCACAGAAGTAATCATATCATTATTGCTTGTAAAATAATCGTGTTGATTTTGTTGCTGTTGCCGATATTGTTCATATAGATCAGGTTCATTATTATTAGATCTAATATCCATATTATTCATGCTCATATTAATATTTCCAATAAGAGATGAGTTCATAAATGAGTTAGAATTAGAAGAATTATTACTAGTATTACACATCATCATTGTACTATTAGAATTAGGCATCTGGTTATTATTTTGTTGTTCAATTACTTCTCCAGTTTCACAATTTAAAGGCACAAATGATTTATTATTGTTTATGTTGTTATTATTTTGCTCATTCAACGATGCTGATGCTGACGTTGATGGTGAAAATGTTGCATCACTATTCTGATTTTGTTGCTGCTGCTGTTGATTAATAATCTCTGAATATTGAACTATCATTGTATTAATTGCAGTATGTTGACTTTGATTGTACTCGACAGTAGTATTTTGTTGATTGAAAGTATTAATGTCATTAATTGAATATTCAGGAGATTGATTTTGTTGAGGCCAATCATATATAATATCAGGTTGTGGTTGTTGGCGATGATGATGAGGAATATATTCATTTGTTGCTGTTGTAGAAGTATTCGTGGGATTAGTATTTGAGGATTGCACCAATTGATTACCATTAGTTATTGTACTATCATAGGATGAAGTAGAAGATGATGAGGAGGAACATGAAGCTGAAGAAGAAGAATTAGGCAAATATTCTTCAGGAAAATCAAAATCATCGTAAGTTAAATTACCATGTGGATCACTACTACTACTACTACAGAAATCAGATAAAATACCTGTAATTGCATTTGGAAGAGTTATTACTTCTCCATCACCACCCATATTATTACTACTTTTACAACTATTATTAATAATTGCACCGAGATTAGTTGAAGTTGTAGACGAAGAAAATGAATTAATATCGATGTAATTTTTAGCAGATTCAAAATCAGTAACTTCACCACATCTATTATTTGAAGTTGTATTGTTACAAGAAGGCAAATTGTTGCTTTTGCTATTTGAATTTACTACTTGACATTGATCAACAACAGATTGAGATTCAAGTTGTTGAAAATTACTATTATTATATGAAGAAGTTGAAGGACAAGGATTATTTATATTTACAAATAAATCATTAACATTATGGCAATTGGTTGTTGTTGTATTAATATTTGTACTTGTATTGTTAATAATATAGCTGCTCCTGCAATTCTCTACTAGTAAGGAAGCTGAAGTTGAAGGAAGTTGAAATAATAATGGCAAAAATATATCTTTTTCTTTTTGGAATTTCTCATCTGTTTCTGCTAATATCTTTTCATTGTCTTCTACAATTACAATTACATTTTTAGCTTCAGGTTCATCCAAATTTGTACTTTCTGTTTTATTATTATTATTACTATTTATAATAGGCTTTTTAATCTTAATTTCGATCTTTCGAATTCTGACTCCATTTCTCTTGCTTTTATCATCAGCTACAGCTACCGATGGTTTCTTTTTCTTAGATGTTGTTGAAATTAAATTGTCCTTTTTTCCAACACCAACAACTTTTGATTTTTTTGTCGGCTTTTGCTGACTTGCCTGAACAATTCTTTTCTTTGATTTTGGAGATACACTTATTGCTGAAGTTGTTGTTGGTTTTGGAGTTATAGTAGCTGCATTTGAATTTGAAGAAGTGGAAGTATTCAAATTTCTTGACCTTAATACCCGAAAATTTGATAACGCTAAAATTGGCTTCTCTTCAATAACATTTTTATTTGAGTTTGAACGACGTGATGAAGTTATTTTAGTTGCTGCTGAAGATGATCTAGTTGAAATAACTGTTGAAACTTTTTTCAAGACGGCGGGCAAGTCTTTATAAATTGTCTTTTGGGATAATTTGTTTGGTGATTTTCTTTGAGATTGCCTTATACTTATATGAACTTGCTTTTTAGGATTCAGACTTGTTGCTTTTCTACTCAAGATTTTATCAATACTTTTGCTGTTATTATTAGTTGGCAACTTTACATTCTTTGGGGAAGCCCGTCCACGAGTTATAACTTTACGTCTTAATTTCATTCAAACAAAAGTTGTTTACAATTCTTTCCTTTCTAATTTAAACAAAAAATATAGATAAAATAGTACCTAATAAGAAATGAATTGAAGATTTTACCTTTTCGATCCTTATTTTTGTCCTTTAAAATCACAATTCTTCATTCCTTTTTAAAATCAATTCTTACTTATGTCGTTTTCGTCTCATAGTCTCAAGTCCACTACAGGGTAAAAATGTTTTTTCGTCAGGGATATAAAATAAAACCTGAAAAATATAAGAAGAGTTAATAATATTTAATATAAAATGTAATTTACCTATAATAATTAATCCATTTTATTTTTCTAGATTAAAATTTAAAATCGTTAGCATTAGACATACTACCACTTGCACTACGAGTACTAAAACCATAATATAAAACATTAATAACACTGCTAGGTCCATAACATAAACCGCATTATCTACCTAAGCCTTTGTATGTGCTGCTAGTACTTCTATGAAATGACTAATGAATATGAATGATTAATGATGACTGCTTACTTATTACTTACCCTACTGCTTAACTATTGTTTAACTTTATGCAGAAACATAGGTATACAAAAATAAACACATCAATTAAATCGGAAATTTGTGTTTGAGAATCTCACGAACTTGAGAATTGAACTTGAACTTTAGATACCTACCTAAATAAGGCATAATTTGATTTTTAATAATTATTCATACCTACATAAACATTATTAATTTTATTACCTATTAGAAATAGAAATAGATTTTAAATGCTAATTTGATTTATCTAGATCACTCTAATCATAAAGGCTAGGGCTTAAGGACCTAAGGGTCTATAAGAGTCTAGGGTTAGGATCATTGAAAAAACTTCGAAGTAAGGATATCTTTGCATCCTATAACTATGATGTGATTATGACCATTTTTTAGGTTAAAGGTTGTTTAAGTAGAAGTAGTACCCTACTTATGTTATTTATGAGATGAGTTACTAAATTATCTACGCGACCTTTACTTTAAAATACTTCATGTATATGTTAGGTTTGAAATCTCTAGATCAAATATACATATAAGATACCTACGCCTACATCTACATAGTACCTACAAATTATATTTTGCTAATCTTAATTAAGATTAAGTAAAGTACCCACTGATACCTAATGCCTACAACACTACCTGTATCATTGGCCCTCCTAAAATCAAAAATCTAAATGTTAAAATGAAATCCTAACCTAACTATCTTTAATTATTATAGCCCAAATCATACGCAATGCAATGAAATTGTGGTAAATCAGGATAATCTTTATCCTGATTTACCACAAAAAGGTATTTTGCCCAATTACCTAATTAAAAAATGCATAAAATGTACATTAAAATTAACTACCTAATTAATCCTAATAATACCTAAATAAGATAAGGTATTGCATTATGCATTGTAAAAAAATGTAAAAAGGTTGCATTCGATTCTTCATCAATCATCAACATCAAACACTTTTCCCTCCAAATGCAATTTTATCGTTAAAAAATTGGAAAAGTAAAGTAAAAACTAACATTTAAGTAAGTGTCATTATCTTAAAATATGTAATTTTTTAAAATGCTAAAACTACCATTATATTCTGCTTATGACCTTACCTTTGACCTGAGCCTCTGCTGCTGCTGATGACCTCCACTTAACCTCGGTCCACCACCAAACACCAAGCAATTTCTCTCAATTCTCAAATTCTTCAAAAAATCTCCAAAAAAATGAGGTTTGAACACTAGTACTAGGTTTTAATTGCAATTAAATATGTCTAATAGTGAACTTGAACTTGACCTAGAAGGTTTTTAATTATCTCCACCAACACATATTATCTTTAATTAAATTAAAAATAAATAAAAATCTCGAGTTTATAATATAAGTCCCTATATAAGTAAAAGTAGGTATATAAAATAAAGTGTATGAAATGTAAAGTGTCCTATAAGGATATGCCCTATAAAATTTATATGATAGAAAGGCATTGGATTGGATATAAGCATTAAACTATAATCTACGGCTATTGCGCCGCGGCAAATAGCTAAGCTTTTTTATACTGCTTTACTGCATATATTTATATTTACACGGAGTTAGTTGGTAATGTAATGGTAATGGTGTACTTTAATTAAATTATCTTCTTTAAAATTAAAGATAAAGATGAATCATCAATAAGTCAAAAAATATGCATTGTATTGGTAGGGTACTTATCGACTTTTATCTAAAAAATCATCAAAAAAATCATGTTTCAACCGTTAGAATTCATTGGAAATTCATTCTAAAATCTTGACCTTTGACACAAGTCTCTAAATAATGAAATATTTTTCACATAAAATTAAATGTCTATTATAAATTCCAAACTAGAGTTTAATTTTCGGCTATTTTTGAGATTATTTTGACCTATTAATTTCATTTCTTTGATTGGTTTACAAAAAAAACCAACTTATTGACATGACTTGACTTTCGGAATTAAATCTAGTCAAACTGATCAATATAATTAGCGTAAATAAATCTATTTAGCTATTTAGAAAATTAGCAAATCTTTTTTTAAAACCTATTGTTCGAATTTTCTTAGTATACTTTATTTCTCCTAAATATTAATTAAGCAAGCTATTTCTAAACTAGGCTTTGGCTTTAGACTTTAGGTAAATTGACCTTTGACCTTATAAAACATGGATAATTTAATTGACATAATAGTTATTAAATGACATAAAAACAGGGCCAGCCAGGCAGTAGGACAGGTCACAACTAACAAATAACATAAGTAACGTTTTTAATTAACAAAATTGTGTAACTCATTTCCGCACTTTTAAGCTTCCCCCTCAAATCTCAACGAGAAAAAGGCAATAGAGCCAAATTAATTTAGTCTTATTAGAATAAGAAAAAATAAAAAAGTGATTTTACAAAATAGGTATAACAGAAAAAAGAAAAAGTTAGCTATTTTGTAATTTAATTTTACAAAATTACTACAAATATTAATTTTTTTGGTCCATTTTGGTCAATTCTACTGGTTACCAGTTGACATTTGGTCCCCATTGTTAACCAGGCTCAGTCAAAAAAGTCCACCATCAAATTCTAAATTTTTACAGTGCAAAATAAGAGAAAGAAATTGAATCGACAAAAAAGGGTATTTAAAAAGTGAAGAGACAAGAACCAAGGACAAGACAAAGAGCTGTTTTTACAATTAAAAGGTGTTCCATTAAGGTAATTTATTGAGATTTTAATAGAGTTTGCACTCGATTAGGTCATAGGTCAAGTCAAGTACATGATCAGCATATTTTAATTAAATTGAAAAAAAGTTACTATCTAATCTAATCTAAACTAAAAGTACCAACACCAACTTGTGATTTTGTTATTTCATTTCATTTCTGACTACTGTACTGGTCGGGACTGGTCCCCTTGGTCATTGAACAAGGTGACCAGGCTGGGGTTTATGCCAAATTGGCCTCTTTGGGTCCTTGTAAAGCCTTAAGAATGAATGTTACTTGTCCAGGGTCCTGAGTGACCTGGACCTGACAATTTTAGCTAATCTTTATTCTAAAACATAATCGATGGTCTTGTCCATAATAGTAATATGTATTAAATTAAGTAAGCAGTAAGATTTTCATTCATTTTAACTGTTCTGAAAACCTGATTTATGACTTTTCTCTCCCTATTAATTGCACATTAAATTGAGGGCAAGATCTGGATTTCATGGAATGGAGAAAGAGCATTCAGGATAGTTAATGTTAGAAGAGAATTATGTGAGAAGTTATGTGATTTATTTATCCTTTTTATTTATTATTCCAATCCAATTTTTTTAAGCTTGTACGTATGTATTGAGAATCGAGATAATGATAATCGATTGACCTTATATCTTTCTTTTGTCTCCTTGGCTTATTTTTAACAGATTTGGTTTGGCTTTAGTGCAACAATTAAATTTTTAATTACATTTACATTATGAACATTAACATTACATTTAATTATGTTTATGTAATGTTAATGTAAATGGTGCTATGATTATAATTAATATATCGTAAAGTGTAAGTATAATTTAATGGCGAGAGATAATTGCTGATATAACTTATACAGCGACTACCAACTATTTCTGTTTGATTTTGTGGTGGACTAAAAATCAAAATTTTCAATTATAAGTTTTTAAGACGGATGAATTATATTATGTACTTATTAAAGAGAAGGCATCCTGTGATTAAAATATTAATAAAACATCAATTTTGTATTGTATTTATTTGTAGTAAATTATAATGTATTGCTAATTTTATTTTTATTTTTTAGGATCATAGCATGATGCCACCGAAAGCAGGAAATAACACTGGAGCAAATAAGAATTTTGATCTTGATCAGATATGGGATGATTTAAAGCTAGGAATTGAACATGTGTATGATAGACGTGAGATGACCAAACCTAGATATATGGAACTTTATACGTAAGTCGAAAAGCACCAAAATAATGTGTCGTTTTATTTAATTCAGCTTCGAAAACCCATGTTTTGACCTCTATTTTACAAGCAAATAAATTAAAAATTACGACCAATATTTGGTTTAGCACTGCTAAATTAGCAGTCAGGTCTGAATTAAATGAATTGACTTATTTATTACTAGACCTAATTATTTTGTAGTTCGATCATAATTATAATATTAACTTGGTTTTTGCTTTGTACTTTGTAGACATGTCTATAATTATTGTACAAGTGTGCATCAACAAGGAACTGGGAGTAATTCACTACCAACTTCATCAACAACTTCAACTCGAGGAAGGAGTACAGCAGCAGTAAGAACAAGAACAGCACAACAAGTACCACAAAATCAAAATAGTGGTGGAGGGGCTCAATTTGTTGGTCAAGAGTTATACAAAAGACTAAAGGAATTTCTCCAAGATTATTTATCAAGACTGATAAAGGTTAGATAATTTTATTTAAAAGCTATAATTCTACCATCAACACTTTTTACCTGCCTAAACCTAACATTTATTTAATTTATATACTGATTATTTTATTTTAGAGAGGAGAAGATTTAATGGGTGAAGATGTATTACAATTTTATACACAACAATGGGAAGAATATCGTTTCAGTTCCAAAGTATTGAATGGAATTTGTGCATACTTAAATAGGTTAGTGTTAACTGTTATTCAAATCAAATATTAAAAGTTGCTTAAATCTAATTTCTTATATTTTTTAATCAATTTAGACATTGGGTCCGGTAAGTAAAGTTACATAATTTATAATTGAATTTGAATTATATAAAAAGATATAAAAAATTAATTGGTTACCTACTTTTTTAGTCGGGAATGCGATGAAGGCCGAAAAAATGTTTATGAAATATATCAATTAGCACTTGTCACATGGAAAGACACTTTATTTGATAAATTACACAAACAAGTAACAAGTTCAGTTCTTAAATTGATTGAAAGAGAAAGAACTGGAGAACCTATTAACAATCGTTTGGTTAGTGGCGTTATTAGTTCATATGTTGAATTAGGTAAGTTTTATATCTACATTTATAACATTAAGAAATTAAAAATGTTTTATTATGATTGAGAGCAGTAATTTGATAATTTTATTACATATTAATTTATTAGGACAAGAAGAAGAAGATTCAAGCATACCTGCTCCACCTATTTCAATGGCACCTAATGTTAAGAATGGTCCAATTTTATCAACTTATTTAAAGCATTTTGAAGCTGAATTTCTTGGTGATACCAAAAATTTCTATACAAAAGAATCCTTTGAATTTCTACAACAAAATCCTGTCACGGAATATATGAAAAAGGCTGAATTGAGATTACAAGAAGAGCAAAAAAGAGTTGAAGGTTATTTACATATTAGTACATTACCACGACTTTTGAAGACTTGTGAAGTGGTACGTACGAATCTAGAATATAATTATATATTATACATCATATTACCTACATATTAACAACTTTGATATTTTGATTAGGTTCTTATTCAAAGTCATTTGGATACTCTGCACCAAGAATTCAAAAATCTTTTAAACCTTGAGAAGAAAGAAGATCTTGGAAGAATGTATCAATTGATTGCTCGACTTGATGACTCACTTGGTAATTTAATACTATAATAATAAACTATAATAAACTATTTGTCTTTTTCATACTAGTTACAATTTTTAATATTTAAACTTATTCAACAGGTGATATGAAAGATCATTTAGAGAATCATATTACTGCACAAGGAATTCAAGCAATTGAAGTTTTAGGGGAGCCTTCAAATGCTTTAAATAATTTAGTAAGTTTTAATCTTTCTTATTCTAATTTTGAGTAAGAAGATGATGTCTAATCATTTTTTTATTAAAAAGGAACCAAAAGCTTATGTGACTACAATTCTTGATGTTCACAAAAAATACAATAATTTAGTCCAAACCGCTTTTAAAAATGATTCAGGATTTGTTGCTTGTAAGTTTTCTTTATAAATTTAGCTTTTATTATAAACTTTTAAATACCTAATAACTATTTTTTTTAATTTAAAGCACTGGATAAAGCTTGTGGAAAGTTTATAAATAACAATGCAGTTACTAAATTAGTTAATAATACACAAAAATCTCCAGAACTTTTGGGTAAGATTGCTATTTATTAAGAATTTATTTAAGAATTTATTCAACTATTGTTATTATTTAATATTTTTAGCAAGATACTGTGATTTATTACTTAAGAAATCAAACAAAAATCCGGAAGATCAAGAACTAGAGGATACACTTAACCAAGTGGTATGTTAGCTAATAGTTTTTACTTTGTATTTTGTGATTTAATTTAATGCTCAGATGTTCATATTATGTTTAATCTCTTTTTAGATGGTTGTTTTCAAATATTTAGAGGATAAAGATGTGTTTCAGAAGTTTTATAGCAAAATGCTTGCAAATCGTTTGGTTCAACACCAATCTGCAAGTGATGAAGGTAAGATTTTTAAACAAAAAAATCAAAAATGATGGTAATTATTTATTTATTAATTATAGCCGAATCATCGATGATTGGAAAATTGAAACATGCTTGTGGGTTTGAATATACATCTAAACTACAAAGAATGTACCAGGTAATTTTTAAAAAGTTTAATATGTTGAACTGAAATTTGAAATGTTAACATCATTTTTTGTCTATTATTTAGGATATTGGTTTATCAAAGGATTTGAATGATGAATTTAAGACATTTTTAAGAGAAGATGGAAACACGCCTATTTCTCTTGATTTTAGCATACAAGTTTTGTCATCTGGTTCTTGGCCATTCACTCAATCAGCAGAATTTTCTCTTCCAACAGAAGTAAGCTGACTTAACTTAAATTTTGAATAATAATAATGTGTATGCATTATAATTTTTTCATGTTTTTTATTTTAGCTTGAAAACAGTGTCAACTTGTTTAATCAATTTTACAATCGTAAACATAATGGACGAAAATTAAGTTGGTTGTATAACCGTTCAAAAGGAGATGTGGTTACAAATTGTTTCAAGAATCGTTACACCTTTACTACATCAACATTTCAAATGGCAATTATTCTAATGTTTAATACAAATGATTCGTATAAAATTAGTGATTTAGTTGAAGCAACGAAATTAAAACCAGAAATGGTTATTCAAGTAAATTCAAATAATTAAACTTTTTCTCTAATTTATTATGATTTGATGGAGTTTTAATAAAATTGTGTTTACTTTTTATAGGTGGTTCAAACGATCTTGAAGACGAGGCTTTTACTTGCCGAAGATAATGAGGAAGATATTCATGAGGAGTCAGTTATTTCGCTCTTTAAAGGATACAAGAATAAGAAGCTTCGATTAAATATCAATATACCACTGAAAACTGAGCTCAAACAAGAGCAAGAACAAACACATGCAGTTATTGAAGAAGATCGAAAACTTTTAATTCAAGCTGCAGTAAGTATTATTAGCATTTGTTTTTGAATAAATTTGATTTTTCTTAGCTAAATTAGATTGAGTAAAGCATTCCACATTTAAACATATATTTTTTTGTTTTTCATTAGATTGTTCGCATCATGAAAATGAGAAAAGTTCTCAAACATCAGCAATTAGTTGGTGAAGTTTTAAATCAACTTAGCTCTCGTTTTACTCCTCGTGTTCCGATGATTAAGGTATTTTATATACTTTTTAATAATCTTTATAAATCAAGTTAGAATTTTCATAGTATAATTTGATTCTTTCTATTTTTGTAGAAATGTATCGACATTCTCATAGAAAAGGAGTACCTTGAAAGAACAGATGGACAAAAAGATACCTACTCTTATTTGGCTTAATTTTACTCGTGTGGTATGTGAAACTAAAATCAATACTTACCCTACTTGCTATTATTAATAGAATTAGAATAAAGAAATGTAAAGTCTCTTACTACTAACTACCTACCAAAATATATAAAAGATAAAGTTGGATAATATTTTTTATTTTAATAATAATTTGTAAAAGATTACGAAAAGAATTACATTTTTATATCCCTCCCAAAAAAAATGAAATATGAAAGTGTGGCTAGTAAAATTCATAAAATTAATTATTACCTTTTTTTAACTAGAACTAATTTTTCGTATATAATTTAATAATTTAATTTACTTTTTAATAATTGCGTATCAGTATAATTGTAATAAATGAATTATAATAGGTATTTAATTTAGATTTTAAGTACATATTCCAATTTTAGTCTTATTGAAAAACATTATACATAGGTAATTGTCTAATTCTTTTTTTAAATGTTTAAACATTTTCAATTCTGATCCAATTATTCGATTATCAATGTAATGTAATTTAAAGAACTTTAGCTTAGAATTAAGAAATAAATTGGGGATTACTTCCCAACTTAAAAAATATGTTATAAGTCTGACTATTGAGTGGTTGTTCAATCATAATCATAATCATAAGGTGTATTAATATTAGATGGGCATTATTATTATTATTATGAATTCTAGACCATATTGACACCGAATATATCTTTTTACTATTAAGTTTAAGTTAAGCTTTCGCCTTGAATGTCCAGCAGGGGATAAACCCGGTTAGGATTAGCTAGTTTAATTTATTTTTTATCTTTTTCGAGCAAGAATTCAAGGCCTATTATAGGTAGAATCTTGAGGCCTTGCGAGAATTGACAAACTATTTTAATTTCAATAGACTTTATAATAGGTATGTTTCTAAGTTACAAATTCAGGCGATTTATTCATCAAGTAAATTCGAGAATCGAGTTTTTCTAAACTTATTCAGAATTCAGATTCAGAATTTCTAAAAAAAAAACGATACGGATTTTTTTGACCCGTTTTATAAAAATGACTACTCGAGGGGGGGAAGATGGAAAAAGATCCTTGCCCAGAGATACTAATGATAAGGATGCTGATTGGGAAGTTGTTTTCAAAGGACTGAAAGGTAAGAAATATATTTACCTTACCTAAAGTTTTTTCATTTAATTCAGCTACGAAATATCCAATTTTGATCACAGTTTTACTTTTTTATAGTAAAATTGAGACCAAAATTGGTTGGTTATCATTATTGGAGTCAGCAAAAAGTTTCAAAAGTCCATTGTTTTAAAAAAAGTCCACAATTTCATGAATGAAACGCAAAGATATATGGTTAGGTTTAGGTTAACTTGACCTGACCTGACCTGACCTGACTTAATCTAATCTACCTATTATTTGGGTGGGAAGAGAACCATTTTGCGTTTCATAACATTTAGAACTTAAAAATAGACCAATAAATACTTCACTTTTTTGCTGTTTTTACAATGATAACCGGTTTTACAATGAATAGCAATGATTCTTTTTCAATATCTTATAAAAACCTAACTTAAAGAATGTTTACATAATAATTTTTTTTCAGAAATCGTCAACCAAAATAAGATAGACAATCCTCAGTTTATGAAAGTTTATACGTAATTAATAATTATAATAAATCATTTATAATTTATCTTGAGATTAAACTATACCTACCCTTATAATTCCAATTGCTTTTATTTTATTTTTGTAAACCTAGGAATATTTATAATTTCTGTACAAATACGAATGAGAAGCGAGAAAGTGATGAACCTGAAAACAAGAAAGAACGGAGAAATGCTCGTCAACAAAAATCAGCACCATGTAAGAAAAAGGATAAGAATATAGCAGGTTCGAGTTCGAATCGAGGGAGTCCAGTAGCATCAACTTCAAAATTGGACCAACATCTTATGGATGCAGCTAGTCAAAAGATCGTTACTAAACTTGCAGAATATTTAAATGAAAAAGTTTCAAATACCGTCAAGGTCAGTAAAATTATTTTGTATTTAAATTCAAATCATAAATTAATAAATCGGTTTTACTCTCACGAAAGCCCGCACTGCACCCTCAGAATACAAGATAATTTGTATAAATATAGTTATAATGGGTTTTTATTTTATTTTTACATCAAAATATTTGAAAAAATGTTTTTTTTTAAATTTTTTGGAATTTTCAAAACTTCCCGCCAAATACACAAGCCAAAACTACATATCATTCGATAGAGCTCATCGAGC